>JAUZNJ010118237.1:0-19377 GCA_034780135.1 Jordanella pulchra | reverse complement strand
AAGTATCGTAATAGAATATCTTGAAAAGGCGAATTCCAATTCAAATCAAATCTTTCAACAAATTTTTCATCCATGGTTGTGGTAGTTTTTAACTTTTTTTGAACAGAATAAATGGGCTGATGAGGAGATGCAAGCAGATGTATCTGACATAGTGAACATTTACCTTCTATTAACTGATTAGCTGTTTCCACAGCCAGTCTCCGAGTCTGAATGCAATCATCACAATAACATTTATCTCTCGCCATCTCCAGATGGTATGTGTCCTTGTTAAAACTACCTGCCACGATAATGTAAAGTAAGCAGAACTTGCCTGATTGCAACACATTCATTCATTAGAACAGGGGTGCTCAAGTCCAGACCTCAAGAGCTACGATCATGCAACTTTTAGTCAAATCTCTTCTCTAACAAACCTGAATCTAAAGGCTCAGTCCCCTCATTTAGTTCATCAGAGGTATGGTAACGAGCCACTCATTTGATTCTGGTGTGTTAAAAATGGGGCGCATCAAAAAGTTGCTGGACTGAACTGGAGCATCCCTGCATTAGAACCTCACTCCATTGCTGATTTTTGGTCCACACTAGTTTGCTACCTCTGCTTCCTGTTTATTACAAGCAGGCATAACATCAAAGTATGACAACATTACAAATTCATTCATCTGAATTAATTAATTAATCAAACTCCCTGTGTACTTGTTTCTTAAATTGGAGCCTGCAGCTGCAGGTAGACCGTTGAGGTTTGAAGTGATTTATCCCAATAGTGTTTTTTGTGGATTGAAGGTTTTTACACATCTGCTTGATAATATTTCACATGTATTTATTTTTATTTTATGTATTTCAAATTACAAAAAAAAAATGATCAGACCCTTCAAGTTGTTAAGCTTACCTTGGATCACCACTGAAGGTTAATCTTCTTGGTCTTGTTAACCTGAACATGTTATAAGGTTCTTGTCATCTACTGCAAACTGCCTGTCAGGGCTTTGAATTGGCAAAGGATTGAGACCCTCACACTGTTTTGCAATATTTAGCTAACTTCAATATTTCAACATGAGAAGTTTACTCCGATAATTAAAGCTAAATTTCAGAAGTTTTTTTTTGCACTTTGTATCGTAACAGTGTTGTAATGTGACTGTCGATATGAGAGTGTTTTTGGTTACCTGTATGAGCTGTTTATCTGTGATTTGTGTGTAAATTTCTTGATATTTTGCTTAATGTAGCCCTGTATATCACAGTTTATGAATTCCTTTTCTGACCACCTTCTTTAAAAATAAGTGTATTTTGCACCTAGGTGGGCTGAAATTGCACAGCCCATTTAGAAATGAATGCAATAGCAATTTCCCAATTTTTTTGTGAAGATATTAATTTAATTTTAGATCATATAGCTTGTGGTCAACTTTTGAGTAAGAGAAGTAAAGGAGCCCTTAGCTTTATGAGATAGCATGAGGAGAAAATACCTTTAAACCGATTTTCGAGGGTTTTTTTCCCCGACATTTCTTGATGATTTCTATACTTTCATCAACTGACGAGTGGGTGTCCAGATACTGAGATGACCTCTTGTGTAATATTCCACATAGTTATCTGAGCTCCTTCTCAAT
This sequence comes from Jordanella pulchra, assembly GCA_034780135.1. Taxonomy (NCBI): domain Eukaryota; kingdom Metazoa; phylum Chordata; class Actinopteri; order Cyprinodontiformes; family Cyprinodontidae; genus Jordanella; species Jordanella pulchra. The sequence continues at coordinate 17,788 of JAUZNJ010118237.1, read as the reverse complement.
GTCAAACCTTTAATTCTTTTACCCCAAAAGAGAAATAAACAGACATAACCTCTTAACCCAAACCACATTTGGCCTACTTTTCACAATCAATCATTGCCTTTCCAAATAAAACATTTTTCAAAACATTAAACATTTTACAACCAAAATTGATTCTTCAATAGTGTTCAATAGAACACTTTTTGGTTAATGGAACAGGAATGTGTCTGTCCTTATTTTGAGTTACCATGTCTTTGCAAAGCTATATCGGCTTTTAAAAATGACTTAAAGCGCCTGACAAGAAATTAATTACATGCACCTTTAGTTAGATATGTATCACTAATGGTCTCTGATAACTCTGTTTAGTTGTGCATCCATGTTTATCTAGATCTCAGGTCTATGCTGTATTGTTAACTGTCCGATGTCTTATTTTTTTCCCCAGAGATTCCAGTGAGGAGTGCAATGGGATCAGTAATGCTCTGTCAGTGGAATCTGTGCCGGGGCCAAGACTAAACTGGTGTTCAGCCAACACCACCACCCTTGCCCCTACTTTTGCTCCAGTTCCCGCTCCGGGACCTGAGCCCGCGCCTAACCCCGTCAGAATGGGAGACGGCCTGGAAACTGCACAGATGTCAGGCAGCAGCCAGGGGCAGACTCAGCAAATGGGCAATCCCCCGCCCCCGGAGTATTTCAATCCCAGCAGGCCAAAGCGACAGACCAACCAGCTGCAGTACCTACTTAAAGTGGTGGTAAAAACCCTATGGAAGCACCAGTATGCCTGGCCTTTTCATTCACCGGTGGATGCCGTTAAACTCAACCTGCCTGTGAGTACAACCTGCTCTTTTATGTGTGCAATCTATCTCACTGAGCCAGAATGCTTCCAATGGAAGCTTCCATGAGACTTTTAGTAAGGTCTTTTTTCTGCTCTGTATTTTGCTTTTTTGTTGAATTTGCTTATGTATGTAAATCTTGGTCAGCATGCTTGTTTATATTTTACGATATTTTAAATTTATTGAATTGAACAGTTTGTACCATTAGAAGCTGTAATTGCAGCCGTAGAGATTTTACTGACTAAGTATATGTCCTTTTCTAATGCAAAAACTAAAACAGCTGAGGCTAAGCTACTGTTTGCTAGGGAAACAATTTTTTCAAAAACATCACATGGTAAAAAAAACTACTTATCAGTACCTTTGCTTTATAAAAGCAAAAATATTTGTTCGTCATGTTTAATAGTAGAAAAATGTGTAGCCCATATTTTTCTACAGAATAGTTATGATTAGTAATTATTTGTCTGCACTTTTAAAAGTTGCACTTGGGATTTTTTTTAGCTCAAGGGAACAAATTTCAATATTTTTCTGTTTTCACTCTATATCATAGCAATCACATGTGTAATGTTTCAATGAAATTAAATACTTCTATTAAAAAGTATTAACTAAAATAGTATTTTCCCTTGAAACATTAATTTTTAATATACACAATCTCAGGTAATCTCAAGACATTAAAAGCAGGACAATGTCAATCCAGTTCAAACCGATTAACAAATACAACTAATATTTTAAATCATTTGTTGATTTTAGTGCTTACATGTCCTTCCAGGAGGTGTGAGAATCTTGTTATGCTTTGATTCGTTTCACTTATATATATGTAGGAAAAATAAGACAGGTTAGTGGTATGGATTCAAAGCCTGGTCTTTGGATAATTTAGATTATTTTTATTTTCCCATCCCTATTTTATTGTAGCTGGGACTGAACCTATAAACAAATGTGTCTATTGTATGGTAAAACTGTTGTTGCTGAGTACTTGCTTATAGACTTCCTATAATAAAACATGCTTAAAATATATAAATAAATGTAAAAAATATTAAACATCAGTTTCCCTGTGCTAATAGGTCATCATCTAAAAGCACTATACACTGAATGCGTTTTGTAAGCTTATGAAACAAGTGAAAATGTGAACTTGTGACCTTGTAATGAATTATCCATAAATTTAATAAATAGATAAATTAATTAGTTAGGTTTCTTACTCATAGGTCCTACAAGGCCTCCGTTCAATTTTTGCTTAAAACCCAATAATATTAGTTTTGTTGTATCAAGTGTCATTTATAGTTTCTTGTTGACACACTTTTATTGATTTATTTTTCTTTTTTTTTTTAGGATTACTACACTATAATTAAAACACCTATGGACATGGGAACAATCAAAAAAAGACTTGAGAACAGCTACTACTGGAATGCCCAAGAATGTCTTCAGGACTTCAACACAATGTTTACCAACTGCTATATTTATAACAAGGTAACTTAGTTTCAGACAAGAGAAATGGCTGCTATAACGTAGAAAATAATTCTGACATTCACTGCTGAGAATGTTTCTTTTGTTTCTTTTCAACAGCCTGGAGATGATATTGTTTTAATGGCCGAGGCTCTAGAAAAGGCTTTCCTTCAGAAGGTGGCAGAAATGCCTCAGGAAGAAATAGAAATTCCGGTCATGACAGCAAAGGGACGTGGCCGAGGCCGGAGAGACGGTGGTATGTGGTTAGCTTGCTTATACCGAGCTGCTAATAGGCAATATTCTATGAAACAAGATAACAAAGCAAGCCCCTTTGTTGTCATCCAGGTATAAACTTGAAACCAGGCGCCATCATTGATTCGTCATCCACGACCCCACAAACACGTGGCCTGTCAAGCCTCCCAGCTACTCCTCAGGCCCGAGGACCAATGCAGGCGCCACCTTTGCTACCTCCCCATCCTTCAATGCAGGCTCTGCCCTCCCTTGTGCCCCAGACGTTACCCAGCCTTGCACCACAGCTTGGAGCTCCGTTCACGATGGTTCAGTCAGACTGTGTTCCTCAAGGTCCTATCATGACTTCTGTGCCTCTCCCTACTCAGACCTCTCTTCCTCCGGTATCGATTCAGAACGCTGCCCCTATTCTGCAGAGCCCTATAACTATGACCAAAGTGAGTTTACTTTACAAAGAGAAAAGTATTTGGTTCGAATAGCACATTTATTACAATTGCTGAGTTTTCTGTTATTGTTTGATTTGGAAGTTTGGGTGTCTAATATTTTTTGCATGATCTTTTTTTTTTCTTGTTTATTTTTACTACTACAGCAAAAAAAGAGCCAAAAACGGAAAGCAGACACTACAACACCCACAGCAAATGACCAGCTAAGTGAGTCTTCACCTGCAGAATCTAAGTCTGGGAAGACCTTACCCAGGCGAGAGGGTAACCGACCACCGAAACTGTTTAAGAAGGAGGCTCCGGACTCTCAGCATCACATAGGCATGGTAACAGGACTGGGTGGTCCGAGTGGAGGTCTTAGCCCCAAACCACAGGATCAGCTAGGCTATTGTTCTGGTCTGGTTCGAGAGATGTTATCCAAGAAACATGCTGCTTATGCTTGGCCTTTTTATAAACCTGTTGACGTGGATGCACTGGGACTACACGATTATCATGATATCATCAAGCATCCAATGGACCTCAGTACCATTAAGGTTTGTTTAATCCAGGACTATAAAGAATCTCAAAACTTCAAATGAGTGCATTATGTGATAAAGAGTACCAAATAAAATTCTTGATGTGTTTTGTTAGGCCAAATTGGAGGCAAAGCAATACCGAGATCCCCAGGAGTTTGCTGCTGATGTAAGATTAATGTTTTCCAACTGCTACAAATATAACCCACCAGACCACGAAGTAGTATCCATGGCGCGGAAGCTGCAGGTATATAAACATTATTAGTCTGAAATAAAACGATGGTTTGAGTTTTCTTTTACCAAATGTTATCTTAAACTATGTTTTGATATGGTTCTAACACATTCTTGTTGGGTTTTTTTTATTTGTTGTTTTTAGTTTTAAAATTTCAAGTTTAATTGTCAATATTATTCATTCCTTTTTACAGGATGTGTTTGAGATGCGCTTTGCTAAGATGCCAGACGAACCTGACCCCAAGCCAGTGGTTTCTGCCCCAACTCCCACTCTTCACCACCCTGCCCCTGTGAAGCCCCAGCCCCCTGTGGCACACATCCCCTCGTCTTCAGACAGCTCCAGTGACTCATCCTCTGAGTCTGAGTCTTCCACTGATGACTCTGAAGAGGAAAGAGCCCAGCGGTTAGCAGAACTCCAGGAGCAGGTTGGGGATCAAAGAACATTTTAGATGAAGGCAGAGTTGTTGTTCAGTTCTTGTAAAATTTTGTTTAAAAACGTTTCAATTTTTCCACAAATAGCTAAAGGCTGTCCATGAGCAGCTGGCTGCCCTGTCCCAACCTCAAGCCAGCAAACCAAAGAGAAAAGAAAAGGAAAAGAAAGAGAAGAAAAAAGATAAGCATAAGAAGAAGGGCAGCATTCCAAGCCTTGTAGACGAGATCCAGGATGCCACACCTGTTTCACAATTGTCTAAGAAAACCAAGAACATAAACAGCAACAAAGAGGTTGTTACTAAGAAGAAATCCAGGTTGGTTTAACAACATCCTCTGAATCAGTCTTTAGCTACATACTGATCTAGACATTTTACCCACTTTCTGATTTTATTATTTTATCTCTTCTCCTGCCACAAAGCTTATTAATACATTTTATTACACTTTTCCTTATGGTTTAAGAAGTTCAGCCTTGTGAAAAGTCATATTAAACAGATGTTAGACTATGTTAGTGAGCCTGCTGATTTCTGTTTTTTGATTTAATCAAGATTTGAGGACCTACAAGCAGCTTACATCACATTGCATCCATATATATATATATATATATATATATATATATATATATATAAAAGCTTAGTGTCACCATCAGTCTCCCTTTTTAGACATCTGTATGAATTTCTTTTTCAACATCCTAAAAGTACACTGTCTTTCAACTATTTAAATATGCATTTTTAGATTATTGAAAACTTCTGTTCAGGTTAGTAAAGTTAATATTGCCTTTTGTTTCTCCCACAAAGTAAAAAAGACGTACTGAAAAATAATCACCCTCCAAGTCTGCAGCTTGTACCGAGCATGGAGGACGATCTCGGAACAACTGGGCCGTCTGTTCCGGGTGAGAAATGCAAGCCTATGACTTACGAAGAGAAGAGGCAGCTAAGCCTGGACATTAACAAGCTTCCTGGTGACAAGCTTGGTCGTGTAGTACATATAATTCAGTCCAGAGAGCCTTCGCTCAAAAACTCAAATCCTGATGAGATTGAGATTGACTTTGAGACCCTGAAGCCTTCCACTTTGCGTGAACTAGAGAGATATGTGTCATCCTGCCTCAAGAAAAAAAAGAAGGCTCCAGGTGAGACACTGGATGAAAATCTGTTAGCAGAGCAATGTCTTAGTACCTACCCAATAAAATCAATTAACATGAAGTTGTTTCTACAGCTGAGAAAACCATTGAGTCGGTGGCTTCCTCCAAAAAGACAGTATCTTCTTCTGAAAGCAGTGGCTCAAGCTCAGACAGTGATGCTGATGGATCAGGTAGATTTTTAATTCAGTTTTCTTTCAAGTACCCACAATACCGCTGTCTTCTGTGGAAAGACACAACCTAATTTTTTTTTTGTTTGTTTGTTTCTAGGAATGATCAAACAGCCAAAGAAGAAGAGCCAATCCGTGAAAGAGGCAAAGAAGATGCATCCTGTGGTTCAGACGGGCTCTGCACAGACTGGGTTTCAGTCCCAACCTGTCGTCTCTCAGGCCAGCAGTCATATGAAGCAACAGCAGCATCAGCCACCTCCTGCAGGGTTTATGGCTCCTCAACCTGTCGCTGCTCTGGAATCGTCTCACTTGCTGGAAAGCTATGATTCATTGCCTCCTTTCAGCCAGTCGATCATGCATATGCCTCACCATACAGGCAACACGTCCCCTGCACCTCCAAATACAAATGCTCATTCTGCCGGATCAGTGTCTCCTGAAACGCACCCCTTCCTCAACCAGCATCCAATCCTCCCTTCTCCAGGTAATGATGTATGTTGGTGCCGTGCTTTAGGAGCTTCATTTTTTTCTTGCTGTTATAAATGTGTCATCTCCAACATTCCTCCTTTACACATTTATTGTCCTCTGGATACATATATAGGATTAGTATAAATTTCACTTATTAAACCTTTGAGAGAGAGATGATAAAAAGTTTATGTTGCTTTTACTGGAGATCAGTTTTTGATTATTCTAGCTCCACCTTTTAAATGAAACTATTCCAGGCCCAAACCTACCACCACCTCTTACAGCTCTCATATTGATGCCATTTTGCACAGTATATTTCTCCTGTTGAGGCTTTAATGAGGCAAATCAGTTCTGCAGAGCTTCAGATAGTTTTTAACTTTCAGTTTTAATAGTGGTGCTGCGTTGGACCGAATGTATTTTGAGCATCGGGGGAATCTGGTTTATATGCATAGTCTGTGGTGGACGTCCATTAAGGGACATCGAAAGGTCCTGTGACACACTTTGACTGTTTGGCACGGCAGGTTTTCAAGTGTTTCTGTCAAGCGTGTCCAGAGAGTTAGACAATAGTGTTAGAAAAGTTTGCAGCTTTACACAACGTGTCAACCAATCAGAGAAGCTGATCTGGGTGTTGGCTGGAAGAGAATCACTTCATACAAGCCCATCTCTCCTGGAAAATGTATATTTAAAGAGGTTATACTGCTCCTAGGTTTACATAAAAAGTCATTGACAAGGAAAAGTGAGCGTGCTCCGATCACGTTATAATGTTTGAACTGAGGCAGAACAGTTTATAATTAATAACTATAATAACTTAAAATCGATAGAAAAGCTAGTAAAAGATATTCTATTTTAAATGCTCTTTTGGAGAAAAGTAATACTCTTTTAGTCTTAGATAAACTTTATTGTCATTATATGTGCACATGGTGCAGCCAAAACAAAATGTTGTATACAGCTTACGATGATGTAATGAGATTGCAATAGAAATAGAATAGCAGTGCAATACATTAAAAATAAAGTGCAGCAGTGATAAAGAAGTTAACTGTACAAAATAACAGCAGTGGTTGTGGAAATATAGCCTTATTATTAAACTTCAGCGATGTTGACAGTGCAAATGATGGTGCAGAGTTCAGATTAGAGTTTTTAACATCTCAACAATCTGATGGCAGAGGGGGGAAAGCTATTGCAGAACCTGGTGGTTCTGCACCGGATGCTGCAGAGCCTATTCCCAGAGGGCAGCAGGAAGTACAGTCCATGATGGGGGTGAGAGGGGTCACTGATGATGTTATGAGCTCGGGACATGCAGGGCTGAGATGAGATGTCCTGAATGGAGAGGAAAGGGGTCCCGATGATCCTCTCCGCTGGCCTCTTCCAGTCGGAGGCACTGCAGCCTCCACCATACACACAGAGAGACAGCTGGTCTGAATGCTCTCTATGATGCATCTATAGAAAGTCTTAAGGATGGGTGGGGGGAGCTGGGCTTTCCTCATCCTTTAAGTACAAGCGCTTCTGTGCCCTCTAGGAAGGTTTTGCTGTATATTTTCTCCAGTTGTGGACTGTGACTCCCTCCTTGGTTTGCTGCCACCCGAAACTCTTAGAAATGCCCCCTTCCAGACGTTCCCTAGAGGATCTATATAAATTATTTTTGCAGTTCAGCCTATAGGTAGTCCTGGGTTTGATTTGTGAAATTGAGCTCAACTTTCTTTAACATGTGGTTAATTTAAACTCAATTCGGGATTTAAAAGTTGTAGTATTTCGTTTTTCCTAGATGGCCTGGTTGATTTAGTTTTTTCCCTAATGCTCAAAATCTTCATTTGAAAACATCTTTTTGTATCTATTCGGTTTATCTTTAACTGATACTGAAAACAGTTGGATGATATGAAACATTCTAATTTTACATAAAGCATAATTAAAATAAATCTGCACTCTGTAATAAAACAAATACAGTTATACAAATGTTTTATTATATTTTGCAAAGTTGAAACTTGGAAACTCGGAATAAGGACAGTTTTAACTTATACATTCAATTGATTAAAGAAGGCATATTTTTATGGTCTAAATGTTTTTTTTTTTTGGTACTTTAAAGTAACATAAATCTGTTGTTCAACTCCAGCTCTACACAGTTCTATGCCTCAGCAGCCATCTCGGCCCAGTCACAAGGCAGCGCCTCTTCATCCAAAACCCCCTCAACAACAACCAGCCCCACCTCAGCAGCAGCCAGCTCTTCAGCAGCAGCAGCAACAACAACAGCAGCAGCAGCAGCTCCAGCCTCAGGCAGCTCCCCCACCACAGCATCAACTTCCCTCTCAGATTCTTCACACTCATCAACCGCTGCACCAAAGGCCCATGTCACCACCCACCCTCACCCCTCAAGGTCTGATATCGTCCCAGCCACCCCAGATGCTGTTGGAAGATGACGAAGAGCCTGGCTCAACAACACCTATGAACCAAGTGCAGTTATTCCTAGAGCAGTTCCAGCCGGCCCGTCAGCCCCAGCAGTCCATTCAGCCGCACCAGGCACCAGTTCGACAGCAGCCGCTGGGACAGACTTCTCTATTGCAGTCTGGGACGATACAGGGACAACCTCAGCTCTCCACACAAACTTTGCTCCCTCCTCCACAGCTTTCTGTTCCATCTCAAGCCCAGCCCGCTCCATCACATCAAGCCCCACCCCCACAGATACCCCTTCACCAGACCCGCCACTTGCAAAATACTCAACATCTACAGCAGCAAACGCAGCAGCTGAACTACCAGCAGGGTTCTGGACTCACTGCTCAGTCCCAGGCGTCACAACACAATATTTCAATCCCCACCAACAAAGCGCCACAGATTATTCAGCGGCAGCAAGAGCAGCCTTCCCCTCGTCCATCCAAACCTGATCCCTACAACACAGGTAGGTGTAAGAAAACAATGCAATAAGTGATTGTTAAACTGTTTCTGCATTCAAGCATAGTTTTGTGAACTCTATTTTTATTTTTCTTTCTGGACAGGACACATCAGAGATAACCCATCTCCTCTCATGATGCATTCCCCACAAATTTCCCAGTTTCCAGCTGTTCCTCACTCATCCCCACCTCAAAACATCCAACCCAAGAAGGTAAGAACTTTGAAAGCCCAGTGAAAGTATTTCTAAAGATGGTTCATTTGCAAAGCAAACGTGTTGACTGTGAATCGATGGCAGAGAGCCTCTGGAAGCAAAGGTGCCATTAAAGAGGACAAACTTCCTTCATCGCCGGTCATGAGAGGAGAGCAGTTTAATTCTGCGATGAGGACAGACCATCACAAACATCCTGACATCAAACCCAGTCAGACCGGGCAAGGTCAACAGAGTGAGAACATCAGTGCTTCATTTTCCTCTTTATTTAAAGCACTTCAAAGAATTCACTGTAGAAGATACTGACTGAGCTTATATGAATGTTTTTGGGTAGATGTGAAGTCCGTGGATAGTTCACGGCCGGTCAGCCGCCCTTCTGAGCCCACTGGGCCGCCCCCAGCACTGCAGGAAAAGGAGAAATTCAAGCAGGAGCCTAAGACCCCTGTTGCTCCAAAAAAGGTACAGGTGGGTAAAGGCATTCATTTTTAGACTTGTTACCCACTCTCTTTGCATAAACAAAGCTTTGAGCATTATTCCTATGAATTCTTCATTTTCTTAGGATGTGAAACTCAAAAACATGGGCTCATGGGCAAGTCTGGCGCATAAATCAACATCTACAACCCAGTCTGCAGTAAAGTCATCGAGTGACAGTTTCGAGCAGTTCCGCCGTGCAGCCCGGGAGAAAGAGGAGAGGGAGAAGGCCCTAAAAGCCCAGGCAGAGGCGGAAAAGGACCGGCTGCGCAGGGAGCAGGACAAGCATCGGTAAGGTTCCGACAAGGACCACAACAGGACAACACTGGAGGCATTTACATTCATGTATACTAAGCTTCCATTTAGGATCACAGTTGAGAAAATAAGGAAGCTACAATCAGAAAGATCAATATATTAAATGGGAGACCAAGTGAGGCGTTCTCATTCATCTGCAGAGCGATTACTTCACCTGCTCTATAATTTAAAATATTGATTCAAGTCATCATTCTGAGTTATTTAAAATGTCAAAGTGACAAAGCTTATTTCTCCCTGTTTCTCTGGATTCACATTTCTTTTCTGCTTTCAACTAGATTGTTTTACACGCAATAGAGTCAAAACCATCATGTGACGAGACAAATGAAAACCTGTAAACGCTCTTTCAAGCACTTGTGTTTTAAAAATCTTTTAAAAGCTGCGTAACCTTTGTTTTATGCCATGCAAGATATTCAGCTTCACAGATGTTTATTTTCCTTGCAAACTTCCAGCCGAGATGTGTAAACAAGGATACATTTTATGTCTGAATGCCTTTCAGCGGGCGGGAGGAAGAGGATGTCATCGAGGCTCCGACCAGAAGAGTACATGACGAGTCCCGTAGCCGCCTTGAACAGCAGCACGTCCAAGCCTCTTCTCAACAACAACAGCCGCAGCAGGTGCAGCAGGAATCCCAGCCAGCTGCCATTCAGCAATCTCCCCAACCCCCTACACCGCCTCAACCCGCCACACAGAACTCACTAGATCAACAGAGGGAAATAGCTCGCCGTAGGGAACAGGAGAGGAGGAGGAGGGAGGTGGTAAGTTGGATATACCTAACCTGCAATGAACACTGATTTCATTTATTGTTACTTTGTTAGTTGTGCAAACTTAGAAGTAATCTGTGTTCTTCTTCTCTTCCAACAGCAGGCAGCAGTTATTGACATGAATTTTCAAAGTGACATAATGGCCATCTTTGAGGAGAACTTGTTTTGAGGAGAGAAGTACTGGAAATGAACTGCAAAGGAAGAGGAGGAAAAAAAAGTGAATGATGAAAGCATCCTCATGAATAGAAAACCCTGGCATCGATGCAGCGCAGACCGCACCACAGACTTTATGCATACATAACCAGCCCTGCTGAGACTGAAAACAAACGCTGGCTGAGGAAGTGGTTACGGCTCACTTTAGCCTGATTGGGTGAACACATGGAGGGGTCCCCCTTTGTGTTGGATGTCATTTTCTTGGAATCCAGCGTTGCTTGCCTGATCTCTGGTTGAGGAAACAAAAGGACCCTTTTTTGGCACAGTAGCCTTTATCAGACTCGATTCTCTCACTGTGTGTTGGCACAACAATACCGCAGGAGTAAAGACATCCCAATTCTGGAGATGCTAAAATGCTCTGAATTACTGACAGACTGTGCAGAAGTATTTTGAAACTGCCAGATGTCTAAAATGGTGAAGAAATTTGTCTTTTATGTTGTCGTTAGTGAACACATTTTTTTTTTTTCTTTTGATATATGGTGGGGAGGGGTGGGGGCAACTTCCATACTGTAAATCATGTATATTTCTCGGCAGAGAAGGTACAGTTTGCCTTACATCTCTTTCCTAAATAGACAAGTATGTTGTATGGCCTGCACACATTGACGAACCAATAACATTTACATACAGAACTAGAAGCCGTGCAGACGTTTTTTTTTGTTTGTTTGTTTGTTTTTCACCATCTAGGATCTACTGTAAAAAAAATATTTTCCTATGCTTCGATAACTTTTTATTTTGGATCTGTCTGCTTTTCCACCTCGATTCTTTTAATCTTTGCACCAACACACTCCACCACCTATGCCAAACAACATTTTTATGCTAAATTACTTCTTCTAAAGCTTCATAGATAGAGGGCAAGAACAGAATATATGCATTATCATAGCTCCAGTGAGTATTTATCAAAGGAAAAGATCAGTTTTCATCTTGTATTTGTCATTTAAAATCTACAAAAGCAAGATATCAGAGGAGTTAAAGAGCCTGTTGTTTCTGAGCTTCAGTTGGATTTCACTACAAGTGTCGTTATAATTATTTTACTATCAAGTTTGATGTTCAGCTGTTCATAGCAGTGACTTTTGGATTGGATAAGCCTCTTTTGCCTTTTTTTATTCTGTTGTAACAAAAATCTGCTTAAAGTAAAAAAAAAAAAATACTATGGATAAAAAAGACATCTACATCTTTGTAGCTGTTGTGTGAAACAGGTAAGAAAAAAAGAGTTAATGAGAACAGACAGAGCTCCCGCTTTGAATCCTATTTTAGTTCACAATAGGCACTCATGACGGCATAAAAGAAACGACAACCACAAGTCAAAACAAAAAATGCAAAAAAAAGGTTTGAATTTCTATCTGTTCTTGTTTGATAATAGTGGATGTAAGTTTCTAATACTGTTCCTGGAGAGATTGTTGGAGCTGGGCTAGAATCTGAACATATGTTGTCCTCTCTATTTGTCTTATTAATTTTTTTTTCTTTTTTTTTTTTTCTCCAGTGCCTGTATTGTATTGCAATTCTTGTTGGCTTATATTACACTTTGAGGGGACTTAGAAAGTGGCACATGAAAAGTGGGAGGTGTAATATTTAAAAGGGGAGGGAGACTTTTGACAGAGTTTGTGTTTTTAAAAAGAAAAAAAAAGATAAAGACAGCATTTTATATTTTACCCGTTGTCAATATTCTGGTTTTAAATTTAGTTTTAGCTGGGCTTCTTTAAGTGTAAACACCTGACAACTACTTTCTCATTTTGTTCTCTCAGCAGAGTTTAGCTAGATGTGTTTCAGCGTTTCCACATTAGCGTTTTCAGTCTGGTCTGTAAGTTTGATTGTGTACATTTGGGCGGCAGTGTGAATGTGTGAGTGTTTTTTTTGTTTTTTCACTATGTGATGCAGAGAGGCATGTTCCCAGATGTAGATAAACGTTCTGTTGACAAAGACTTAAAAAGATGAGCAGGAGAAGTTTAGTGCTTAATTCACTTTTATAAATTTCTTTGAAGTCCACCATGTATGAATATATAATGTTATTATTAGACCTGTTTCAAAAGTGTTAAGAAAACTTTTCATTCCTTGTTATCTTTTCTTTTCCTTCCCTCAATAACTGTTGGACATGACGTGCCATGGGTTCTACAGAGAATGTGCTGACAAGCAGCTCAGCCCAGAATTTGCTTTATTCAGGTATTTTATTTTTGTGTTGCATTTGTTCTGTTTGGGGGGGTTGTTATAACATTTCCTCAGTTTTGTTTTGGTATGTGAGTGGTCTCTTGAGGTCTCTAAATCGTATGTTATGATCATTGAATAAACTCATCTGTTTTATAGAAAAACAAAAAAGAGTGACTGCTTTTTTGTCGTTAGTTTGAAACATTCTTGTACACATGTTGCTCTGAAGGCGTAGAAATTATCCTTCTTGTCACTTTAAAACTGCAAACTTTATTTAACACAAAGTAGTATTAAAATTAGAGGAACATAAAAAACTTGCATTTTATTTACAAATAAAACTCAAGCTGCAACTGATTACATGATGGCTAACAATGTGCTCTGATCAGGTGATACCAAGCTTTTTTGTCTAAATACAAGATACAATATAAAAACAGAAAATCATCAGTACACATTGCAACGAGCACACCATCCCTATGGTAAAACATGTTTCAGGATCATGTGGGGTTGATTTTCTTGAGGTGGAACATTGTACTGGTCTGAGTGGATGAGATGAACTGTTAAATACAGGTGAATTCATGAATTTAAGCCAGATATAGTCTGGAGATAGAGTGGATTTCCTGTTTAGCACGAAAAAAGTAAATAGAGTCAGAATTACGGGCATATAGTGTACAAAATAATGTGCATAACATTTTTTTCAGAATTTACTTCTATTAAACAAAAATAGATAACTTTATCTCCAGCTAAGTTATGTGCTACTTTTCATTGGTTTTCCACATACAATATCAGAACTGATATACTATGTAGCATACACCTGACCCAACTCTTAAAATTTTAGCTCAATGGGTATGAATTAAGGCTGGACAATAGTTCAATAGAAGTATATATTGCGATATAATTTGTTTATTGTGATATGACTTAAACACATTTCCGATATTACAATATATATTACAGTCTACGATTACACCACTTTTCATTACCTGATGCTCCAGGTTTATGTAGTTTTATCTGTTTTTGATCTGAAGCCAAATATTTCTAAATTTTACTTTAGAGGAGTTTTAAATATGGCAACTTATGACACAACATTTGTAATAAGTTTGCACAGGCATCTGCTGTGAGTATTCTTAGCAGTGTTTCTGAAGATTTCATTGTTTTTATAAATCAAAAATATGTCGTTATCAACCGCAATTAAGAAATCTATATTGACATACTTTTTGGGCACATCGTCCTTCTCCTATTCCCCAAAAGTACTTAAAGGTCACTGTCCGAATAAAAACATGATTTTTGTAAGTGGTTTGTCGTTTAGTTGTCTTTGCCAATAGCTTCATTGTCATCACAGATATTGTTTTGTTAACTAATAACCTGCCGAACTTTGCTGCAGGCTTAATTTCTGCTGTTTTGACTTCAATAAAGAGTTTGGGTCGAAACAGCACTTTAAAATCGCTTCAACAAAACAAAGATCATAAATAATTTTTTGCGAATACGTGTTTCGAGTACCCTTCCGACAAAGAAAGATATGATATAGCCTTTATCTTTGGATGTACAGCGCATGATAATTTACTTTTAAAGAGTAAAAAGGTTATATAACAATAATAACAGTGGAGCCAGTTCCGGGAGTTTTTTTGTCTTTTATTTTTCACTGTACCAACCGGAAACCATACCCTACTTACTCTCAAGCACTTTACATTTGAATAATAAATTCATATCGCCCTCTTGTGGTCATTGTGATAAACTACAAAGAAAACGACGGCTGCCTTTCATCTCGTTTCTTAGTTTAACTTTATTTTTAAAGTTTTTGCCCGTGTCCCTCATTCAGTTTTCTACCCAAATCTACTAAATAGTTGATTCAACAGGACGGGCTACTTTAATGCTCTTGGGGAAACACTAAACGCATCCAGTTGCCTTAGTAGCTGGGAGGGGGCACTTTGAGGCGGGGAGTTACGGACCTCTGTAACCTACATCTATAGGCCCCTTTGTGGTCATTCTGGGTAAATACAGGAGTCTCTTTAAGTCACGATTTTTTTTTCTGATATGAACCTTTTTTATTGAGAGAAAACAACAAGAGAAATAAAACATCCAGGAGAGAGAAAAGATACAGACGTCAACTACACTTTAGTGAAATAACATTTCAGGGTATTAGGATAAGCATTATGCCTCCTTGATATACAAATTAGAACAAGACTGAAATAATAAGCATCAAATAATTTTTAAACTATATTGCAAGAGCTATAAGTAGGTATAACATCAATCTAATTGTGCAGTTCCACAGATGTGTAAACAAAGGAGATTAAAAAGTTAGATAATTGAGCTACTAAGGGGTTTGCAGTAATCAATATTCTGTTATTAAAAAGAATTGTTTAATTACGGGGACTTTATTAACATTTCTAGAGGTTGGTAAAGATTTGATGAAGATTTAGCAAACATGATAATATTTCATATAAAATGAGTTTTTTGTCCATTAATAACATGCCACATATTCAGACTTTGAGACCAACCAGTTATAAAATTCCTTCCACAAGTTTTGTACAACCTCAGATTCAAAGAATAAAATGTTCTATGGGCTCCACATCAGAGTCACAGAAAAAGCATTTCCCCGTTTTAATTTTCTTTTAAAAAAACTTGTAAAGGATATATTTAGGTGGAATTGGAAATTTCTTGAATTTTGTGCTGTTTAATCGAAATTCCCCGATAGTGGACACATATTTTTTCTTTCTGTTTTCAAGTTTCTTAAATAACCATATGAACCTTTCTGCAACCGCTCAGTGAGGGCTCATGAACTCGTGCAAATGTGAAGCTTTGTGGGGAGACGGTTTATAAATGGATTCTTACCATTTCTTTAAAGTATTATTGTTCGGTTATCATAAATAACCAATTTACATTAAAATGCAAATTAATGTAGATTAAAATCTACAAAGTACAAAAGAGAAAAACAACATTCATTTAAGTGAAGCTCGTAAAAGTCACTACAGAGGATTCTTGCACGCAGTTTCCTCGAGTTGAAAATAACTGCCCTCTTGTGGTCAATGGGGTGTACTGCAGCATAGTGATACTATTCAGTCTGCGTTATGACTTAAATAATCAAAGCACTTCCAATTGAAAACTTCAAAACAAAAGAATCGCAAATAGATAACATTTTTATTCGAATGAGGTCGCCAGTTGCTTGAATGTTGCCACTCATTGAAACTATGACGTTGAACATAAAGATAGGGAAAATATGCAAAAAAGTCATGCAATACATAATTTCCTCTCCACACAACTCAGATTTTTCAGCTACATAAAAATGTTCTCAGTGTTAAGTCAGGTATTCTCCTTAACAACAATATTCTTGGTCGGTGTTAAGATTCAGAATAGCAATGTGCATGTTAGGAGAAATATTCATAAAGCTGAAAAAACATGTAACAAACTGCCAATGAGAGGAGCGGTTCTTCCTGCGGTACATCTGTTACTTTACTCACGTTTTGAAACCGAAGAACAAAATAAACTTTATTGTTATTAGCTATAAACTGTAATATAAAACTAATACCAACATATTTTATTGACTGTATATTTGGCTCTACTTGGATATACGAAGAGTAATATTGCTCTTAAAATTAAAAATTCAGCTAGTTGTTTGACAAGATACACGGTCCTGATATAAAAGAAATCAACAGAAACAAAAAACGAAGTGTTTTCCCGTTTGTTTGTTTTTCAAATAATCAATCGTCTGTTCATTTGTCTCCTGGTTTGTGCAAAGAACACAAAGATCAATTAAACGATTTTTTTTCCATTGTGGTCTCAACTGTGTTATGGACCAACACAATGGCCATCTGATTAGTATATTTACCTTTACAGCTGCATTCGTTCTTTTTAATAACTTCAGTAGACAAGAGGAAGCGGAATTCAGACCGAAATGTAGGGAAAAAACAACCACTTCAATAGGCCTAGAACAAAAAAAAATGCTAATGATAAAGTATTTAGTTAAAAACGTACAAAACACATTTAAAGAAAACCCAATTCAATTATACAAAACTGAATAGGTTTAATGTGTTTTTTCATTATATATGCCTAAATAACTGACAGTATTTCTCTATAAAAATTAAGTTCCACATACAACCATCTGATAAATGTCCCACATAACAAAGTGCTTGAATATTATATCTGAATGGGAAATTGATGGTCCCATTAACACACAGCGACACCTGCTGGTCATTTGAAATATCCATCCTGAGTGCCTCGTCAAACTTATGTGTCTTTTCTCTGATTAATCTCTCTCACCGAGTAGATAGCTTTATTGTCATTAAACCTGTAGCTATATCTGTGCAAGGCTTGCTTTAATTCAGATCAGATGTACCAGGCTACGAAGAAAACAGGAAACACAGTGAAAGGAAGTTTCTCGATACCTGCCTTTATTTGGGAGGGCACCGCACAGGCGGGCTTGGAAGCCACGCCCACCTATGAAACTCAACATAGAACTGTACAAAACAGAAAATCAGCTAATGGTTTGTTTCATTCTGTGTCTTTTATATCAGGGAAACGGACTTATAAAAAGTACACTCTCCAACAAGCTGCTTGGTGGTATCCAGTTGGAAAGCAGATTTTAAAAATTGTGATAATTTGCGTGATAATTTGACCCCCACACTTCTTTTTCGTCGTCAAATCTGTTTCATCTGGCGTCTGTAAAAACTTAGTTAGAAGAATGTCCATTAAACCTGGATAGTCAAAACACACACCCCATACACACGAATCACATAGAAATCAATATATGTGACATCCCGTAACCACTGGTTGTGCAACAAGTTTATCCGCAGACATACCAAGACTAATGTCTACGGATACGACACTGCCCTCTTGTGGCTAATAAACTGAAACTACTGAACTACTGTTTAAAGACATTCATAAACCTCCAAACCAAAAATAAAAATATCGTTTTTCTAATAAAGACAGGGATCAG
>JAUZNJ010118226.1:0-19377 GCA_034780135.1 Jordanella pulchra | reverse complement strand
GCCACTTCAAATCATCAAAATTAAATGAAATAAACATTTGAATGCATCAGTCTGTGTGCAATGAATAAATATAATGTCGAAGTTACACCTTTTGAATGTAATTACTGAAATACAGCTACTTTTTTATGGTATTCTAATTTTATGACCAGCACCTGTATGTGCTATTTTGTGTTGATCTACCATAAAAACAATCCTAACAAAATGCAGATATTATTATGTGACTGTCACATAACCATATGATATAAAAAAATAAGTAAAACAAATACTTCAAAATTACTGAAATCTTATATAAATAAAAAGTCACCTTATTTTTTCCATCTTTTTGGGCCAACTGATATATAAAACGAAGAGGCTCAATTCGTAGCTGCATCTCTCTGCCTAAGTTAGGTATTGTCAAAACAATGGGTCCATTAATTCTTGCCAAATAGTTTGAAAGAGCTTCTGGATTCCCGTTGTGAGGAACTGCTGCTGTTTTTGCAGTCAAGCAAAGTGAGCAGGCATTTAAAGCATCTCCTAGTTTCTCTAAGCATTCTGGGCGCATAGTTTTCCATAAGATAGCCCTCTGCAGCATCGAAAGGTTAGAGTGAGAGCAACAGGGAACATTTCCTACTATGGTAGAGGAGGTAAAATATAGGTATTCCTGCCACTGTGTGGAAGAGGCAGAGAGTGAATCAATCAGCCTGTTGAAACAAGGAATCCTTTCCAATAATAGAAGCTCTGAGCGAATATCCGGGGGTATCCAGCTGGGCAGGTCTGTTTCAGATGCGCTAACTGAAGTTACTGTTTCAGCTCTGTTTTTTTCTATATCTTTAAGACCCCTGAGGAAGACCAATTTTTCTGCCTCGGAGCAAAGCTGATTGTGCTCCAGCACTGTAAGAGACACCAACAGCTTCAACACCGCAAAATGTCTTTTAAAGAGGCATGGTGTGTAGTGGATCAGGAGCTGGTCTACTATCGTGTTTGTCATCTCTGGTAACATGATCTGGGCTGCTTTTCCAGTTGCATATGAGACTAAAGGCCTGCCCTTTACACTGAAAGCCTCTCGCATCACTTGTATGAAATCCTGCAGGGAGAAGTAATATGCAGGAGAAAGATGGGACACCGCCTGAAGTGCCTGGTAGAGGGCAGCAGCCAACTTCATTAACTGACGAGGGGAAGCCAGCAGGGATTCATGGTAATCCATCTCTTCGCTCAGCTGCTCTTTCTCAGCCAATATATTCCTCATCTCTTCTTGACAAACAGCCAAACGAGAAAGAAAATCTGAATCTTCGAACAGCAAGCTGTCAGATTGCAGGATATAGTCCATCAATTCTTCCTATGTAAAAAAATAATATTCATGTATTATTATTATTAAATGCAATTTTCTTACTTTCTATTTCTAATGTACTTTGATGGTAGTCCGGAATCACATTAAAACTCAACCTTTAATAAATATTTGCCCTAACAGGCAAACGACACAAAGTGATTGATGATGAAATAAATAAGGAAACATTTCTTTTAAATTCTCTCAATAATGTGACATAGCAGAAAAATTCAAATATAAACAATCTGCCTAAATCACCTCTAGTGAGACCAGTTTTGCCTGCAGAGACTGATTGTAATTCTGGAATCGAGTGTGTCGAATCAGCAGCTCTCTACACTCAGACTGCAGCAGCTGTGTCAGCATCAGCTCCCGGGTTTGTTCCGAGCTCAGAGAGAGGTCAACCACAAGTACTTGAGCCAAGATGGACGGATCGATCTCTGGGGAACAAGGGTAAATGAAACCCTGAGTTATTCTTTTTAAATGTGCAGTAAGAGGTCATCACCACAAAGTCATCCTGTTTTCTGCACAGATTCTATGTCGGGATCACCTTGTAATTTAAAACCAGGTTTTTCTTATATTACAAATTACATAAAAAAGTATTGATGTGCTTTGAACATCGCATTTTGACATAATGTGAGAAAATGTGATAACATTCAAGAGGTATAAATAGCCTATGAAAGGCACTTTTTATTACTGTGGAAAAGATAACATGGATAAATTAGATTATATGCTACTGTTAAAAACATTTTGCCAGCAATTTAAACAAATGCCTGAGCTTGTAGTGTAGTACTAAAACGTTAGAAAAACGGTTTAGTGAGGATAACATGAGATGAGACAGTAGCAGATCTCCCTTACCACTGCGCAGAAGTCTAGCAGGCAGTGAGGTGCTGAGAAAGAGGCAGAAATCTGGATGAAGAGGCTGAGGAGGCTGCTGTAGGCCATGGAAGCACTGTCGATTAGGATGCACCAGTTTCTCCAGAAACTCCAGGCTAGGTTTTGCACGTTCCACATGACTAACCAATACTTTCCATCCTTTAAAAAAAGAAAAGATTTATATAAGTATTTTAACCTAATATTTAATTTAAAATAACTTAAAACTTTAAATAGTTACCCCATTTGGTCATTTACCTTTTATAGCAGCAAGTTCCAGCTTTTCAAGGAGCTGGAGATCATCTGCATGCAGAACAAACTCAAACCCAAACTCCTCCTCAATCTTTGCATTCACACCTGTACAGAAGTATGTAAGAAATACTGATTCTAGCAGATTCTAGACTTGGACAAGACATAATAGCCCATAAGTTCTTTTTCATACAAATAATTTAATTTCAAGCTTTATTAAGGACACAGAGGCCTGGTCCATGGTAGTACCACAAACTTCAATATACTTTTGGGATGATACCCCAAAGACTAACATAAAGCAGTTACTAACTTTGAAGTTACATCAAAGCATAACCATGTGTTACAATGACCCAGTAAAGTCTAGACTAAATCCTATCAAGTGTCTGTGGCAGGGCTTTAAAGCTGATGTTCACAGAGGCTCTGTATCATCATATCTAACTGATATTGATCTGTTCTGCAAAGAGCATTTGGTAAAGACTTCAGTCTCTAAAAGAACAAAGCAGGTAGAATCATAACCTACAACACTTGTTTTCTATGAGGGTTTTACTCAGGGTGCTGAATTTAAAACATGCCACATTATTTAGGTAAGGGAAGTTTATTTGTATAGCAAAATTCAGTACATGGACAATTCAAAGTGCTTAACATGAAATAGAAAATAGAAGAAATATGAAAGCAGAGTAAAAGCAAATAATCACTCAAAACATACACAAAACAAATAAAACAGCTTGAAAACAACCTTAAATACGTCAGTTAACAGTTTACCTTCAACATTCAAAGTCAGCTCTAAATAAATGGGTTTTTAACCATGACTTAAAAGAACTCAGGCTTTCAGCAGTTTTTTTCTTCTGGAAGTTTGTTCCAGATAAGTGGAACATAGGAACTAAATGCTGCTTCTCCATGTTTGGTTCTGGTTCTGGGTGGACAGTACAGAGTAGGCTGAAACTAGAAGACCTGAGTTGTCTGGGAGCTTTATACACTGATAACAAATCTCTTATGCTTTGAGGCGCTGATCCATTCAGTGATTTATAGACTAACAGAAGGATTTCAAAGTCTATTCTCTGAGGGTTAGATTTCTATTTACACAATATCTCAATCTTGATACCCTAATGTTTCCTGGCTAAGTGTGGTTCCTTGTATAAGGCCTGTTTACAATGAAACAAAAAAGTTTAAGACTTTAAGTACATACCTGTTGTGCACCACTTTTGAGAGCTCATTTCTGAATATTGGTCAACATCTGCCAGAAGAGCCCAGTGGTTAACACAAGCCTCTTTATGGCCCCATAACAACAGCTTTACCAGAAGCCTGGTTGACGGGATTTCCTCAAGCTGCCATTCGTTCATCCCTAAAATCCAACCAAGAGGCACCTGAAGCCTCTCACTCACAGGGATGGGAAAACCAGAAGACGGAGAAATGGATTCTCTGCCTTCGTCAGTAAACAGGGAGCTCCTGAGGTCCCTTGGGTTTATATCGATACTTCCAGTCCGACAAAGTTCCTGCCACTTGCTTAGTAGTTCTGACCGTAAAAAAGACCCAAATGGTCCCAAATAGGAGATGGTGGCTGCAAGAATAAGGGCGTCACCTGGTATGTTCTGACGATGCAACTCTGCCTCCTATGGTACAACAGAGGAAAATTTAATTACCACACAGGTCTTGTTAAAACCTACCTCCTTACAGATTAAATGAATGTATCAGACCATCAAAATATTATAATATAAGAAATAGATAAGAAAAAAGAAAGGAAATGTGTTTTAAAAGTAGGATTTTACTTAATTAATGGAAAGTAATGTAATGCCAGGAGAAAAAATATTTAAACTTCCAGATTTTGTTTTTGTCAAAACAAAATCTGGAAGGAGACTAATAGACTTTTAATGCACTGTAAATACAAATTAAAATCTAGGAAACATTATTTTTTGCAAATTGTGTATTTCTGTTCAGAAAACACATTTGTCCTTTGCAGGTTTTGCATTACCTGAAACTCAGCTTTCCATTTTTGGAAATATATCTCCACCTGCAAAGCACATGCAGTAGCCTCTTCTTCTTGGTCCTCAGCATCATACAGCTGAATCATGAAGACGTCCAGCTTGTTTCTAATGTTCTGAAGCTGAAGGTCATGGTCCTCTAAACACTGGATGGCCTCTTTCTTTTTCTGCGTCAACAGGAGCAGCTGACGACGGGCCTCTTCAGCCTGAACCTCCAACTGTTGTGTGGCTATCAGGTTCTGTTTTACAGAGCAGTACTCATACACAGCCTGCACCCATCGGCACAGGGACTCACAGGCCTTACTGACCTCTGGGACGGACTCTGGTACAAACTCAGGACTCTGAACTATATGTCCAAGCTGCTGCAGCTGCTCAGTTGTCAAACTTGAGCGATCAAAGAATTCCAGCTCCTAGGAAATAAAACAATTCGATTAACCAAAGGATTTTAAAAAGAACTGTGCCAATGCAGCTGTTACATTAATACAAAAACTGACAAAGATTAACATAACATCTGAGTTCTCTTTAGGTGATTGAAGTGTTTTCTGTGGAACATCAATATGCTCACTATATGGCACTTTCTCTTCACACACCTGAAAAAAGTTGGGCTGTCCGAGGAGTTGCTTGGCACTCTCCCAGCCTACTGGACGGTTAAACATCAAACAAACAGCATCCATGATCTTCACCACCCCATCAGGTGGATCCCTGTAGTGACGCACCTCCTCCAGGTCAGATGGATTCAGGCAATTCACAATCTTAAGGCCTGAGAGGAAAACTGGTTTTATCTTGTAAAAAAAAGAAAAAAAAGGAACAAGAACATGGATAAAAACATAGATAAATAGGCTTTAGAAACACTAAATGTTCAGAAATGTTCCCAAAGAAAACTTTCTTTAAAAACACAAGTTATCATATTAAGGTGATATTGAACAAGATAATATTGTGTCCTACTTTGCAAGAGTTTTTTTATTATTATTATTTTTATTTGATTATCTGTCACAGTATCATCCCATAATTTCACGTATGTTAAAGGTTTGGTTTTTTTTGTTTGTTTTTTTTGTTAAATGCTGAAACACAACACATAATAGAGAAGTGGAAAGATAATGGTACATGGAGTTCGATCATATTTACAAAAAGAAATCCAAAGCTTTAGCTGCATATGAATACTCGGCCACCTTTATTAAGATATCCCTTAATAAAATCCTGTCCAACTAACTGCCTTCATAATCCCTTGATTTGTAAGTAGACCACCACAGTGTATACTTAAGTCCACATTGAAACAGCTGTTATGTTAAGGTCACAGAGGTTTGTCAAAGAACATCAATGAACAAAAGTGATATGTAGACGTATAACCACAGTAGACGGGTCAGGGATTATGCGGTTAAGAACCTTGAACCAGGACACATTCACACTTCTCTACTCAGCCCTGAGAAAATCTTTAATTTTCAGATTTGCCTTCCTACTTTGACTTTTCTCTCCTCTTCTTCTCTTCTTCTCTTTTCTTCTTTTTCTGCTAAAATGTGCTGGCCTTACTTTCTATCCTCTCTATCTTATTTTGGTATGTTGGGATGGGTATTTAAAAACCCTGCAAGTAAATCGTTTCAGGTTCCAGATAAACTGTCCCAAGAAGTGTAAGTTATAATCGAGAAAGGGGAAGATGTCTTTGGTCCATTTCAAGGTCCCTGTTGAGTTCATATAGTCATTGTCGGCTCAAGAACAGAAAATCATTGCACAACTGAAGGCCTTCCATAGCTTTGTTGTGAATAGTCCGTTATAAATTTTAAAAGTGTAAAAATCCAAACATGTAAACTATTGATTTTATGCGAGTGCAAAAGATCAAGGCATAGAAACCCAACTAGACTGATATGCTAGGAAAGTAGTCTTTGTTAGATAAGTACCCAATCCAAAGTACCTCTGGAGGAGCCACAGACAATCACAGCTCAGGTAAATTTGCTAGTGGTTGTTTACTGAACAAATTTGTTCTTTGTAGATCAGGGCAGGAAGGGCATTGATGTAAGATGATCATAAAAGGTCCTAGTTAAAGTTTTCCACAAACCATGAAGGGGGCATACCAAAGATCTCACAGACATACTCTGGTCAGATGACACAAAAGTCTAATTATTTTGGCCTACATGTTTGAAAATGATATCAGCAAACTGAGGTTCTACAAAGTCTAGACACGGGTGGTCTGAATGAATATGCAGACCAGACACTTCAGCTCTTTGTGTATGAAAATGTTTAAATGGTAAAAACTTACCATATTTTGGGACTGTATAATCTGCTCTTCCAGGTGATTCAGTTTTTTCTCCCCAACAGCCATTTTCTCCACAGCTATGTCAAGCTGAAGCTTCTTCTCTTCCACAACTCTTATGAGTTCTTCTATAAGCTTTTTAAAAGAGAAACAAAAAACTTTTATATTATAACTAGTGAATTCAAGAGATGAACACATCAGTTAACTAAAGTTACAAAGCTATTTAAAACAAACTTTTAAAATATTGTGATGACAGCTGAACAAAACTGTATGCTTAGAATGAGGGTATTATAAATCGCTCTCAAATACCTGCTGTGATTTATCAACCTGTTCTTGAAGTTGTATGAGATTTTTTTTACGCTGCTCAGATACGTTCCTCACAATATCCAAACGAGTCAGAGCTGTGGCAATCCTGAAAAAGAGAACTGTTTTAATACCACTTAACATTATTTAGATTTTAATCAGAGAAGACAATATGCAAAATATTGTTCTCCATTAAGGGAGAAGCAAAGCTTAAGTTAAATGTTATAACTTAAATAATTGACAACAATTAGCACAACTTCTTCAACTGCTAACTTTATAGTAATTGATGGCTCCAAATATTATATCCTAATCTTTATTGATAATGATAATAAAATAGTATCTAATTTCTGAGAGGACCTAATTTCTACTTAAATGAACTTCAAAGACACAGGAGAATAGGGAAGGGCAATCCCAAGAAATGGGATTCAAACCTCGAAACAAATAGAAACCAGTAACCTTTGGAGCTAAATTGTTATCTAGGTATGTTAATGTCTGATTTATCAATTACCTGTTGTGCTTGCTTTGCCACTGGTTATTCAGTTTGTTGCAAAGTGAACTAAAGCAGGTGATAAACCCAAGATAAGTCGAAGGGCCGAATGGTTCGTATCCCAGAAAGACAGATGCATGCTGACATGCAGACTGATGGATCCCTCGAATGGCCACAGATAAGCTTTCCACAGAGCACCTTTCGGTGACTTATGAAAAAAACAACACAAAACAAATAACTTTTTAGTAAAAACAAATAAGCGAAAACTAAATGGTATAGATTAATTAAGGTGAAAGGTCTCACCTTCATTAGGACACATTCTGAGGCATTTGACAGCTATTTCTGCCAAAGACTGAGTAGACCATGGCTGATAAACTTCCACACAACAGCTGAGCTTTAGGGCTTTGGACATTTGTGCCTAAAAAGGAGAAGCAGTGCAAAAATCACAGAGCATACTTATTGTTGTAACCTTAAATTTTTATTTTAATCTTGTTGATAATTGCATATGTATTAAAAACAGTAAATCTGACATCTGCATACTTTTGGTTTATTTGCAAAAAGAATCATAAATTGTTTATTATTCTAAACAAATTAGTCCTACTATTATTTAAAGGCACTTACACTCCAATCTTGTGCTTCTGTATTTCCAGGTATGTCACTTTTTACTGTTTGAGTAAAAGGCATTAAAAGGAACACATGGACATTTTTATAATCTTCACCCAAAGACCTTTGGACAAGACAGAAACAGATGACACAGAGTGTACATGTCACATACACATTGCTGAATTTGGATGTTTAATTTAATATTTTCACCATAACTATACTAGAGTAGTTTAACAAAAATAACTTATAATAGGTTTATACAATAAACTTAATTTTAAAGGGGTGTACTGGTCAAACATTATGATCAAAGAATGAGCTGGAAGCAGGGGAAAAAGAATAATCATTAATATTTCATCAAGTAGAACAAAGGAGAGCTAATGCAAGCCTTGTGTGTCGTGTTCAACAGAAGAGTTACTGTAGTTTGAAATGCTAAAGAGGCTAAACTGAGGTGAGGTATCAGAATATAACAAGGGTGCCATAAAGCTATCTCTGATGGTGTTTTTCTGGGTGCCTCTTTGAATGATAAGAAATTGTTTTGTAGAATGACTAAATCCTACACGCTTCACTTACTTTTCATTTATCCAACTTTCCATTAGGTATCGCTTTGGGTGTTTCAGAGAAGTTACTCTGAAAACATGGTTACCCAAGCTTTCCTCTCTGTAAAGCATTGGGAAGGCCTTCTGTGCCATAGCCATCAGTAATTGTTCTCTCACAGAGGCACTGATGTTTTCATGGACCAATATCATGACATTTACTCCATCCACATTGGTTTTAGTCCTTGCTTCTTTTAAGATTTCATATAACGCAGACTCATTACCAGAATCTAATTCTAATAACTGATAACCTGTGATGTGTGCAGCTAGACGTACAGCAGTTTTACGCCCTGTTCTCCTGCCTGAGCTAATTAGCACTCCATGACCTCCAGGTAAGAGCAAAGCCCTGAGGATGTGTAGTAGCTGACTCATCCCTTGTCTGTGTACAATGTATCTGCTTGTTATATTGGAGACACCAATAACTTTTCTTTCTAGGAATGCATGCAGCCTTTGCTGTAATACATCAGTTTCTTGCTGCTGATACAAGCATCTATCTTTAATGTTTTCTGGTTGTCTCACATTTTTCGAGTCCTCAAAGAACTCAGGAGCAAACACAAGTCTAGTCATTTCTGCCTCTATCTGCCTATCTAGTTGTACAGTGCAACTTTCTAGGCTTGCTTTCTCCTTGGAAAAATCTTTAGATAAAGTCTCTGCTTGAACTGTCTGAGTATCGAACCGTCCAGCTGGAATTATCCCTTGATATTGACTTTTAGCATCATGATTCTGATCCATTCCATGAGAAGCACATTTAGGCTCCACAAATAATGGTTGATCATCTTCAATTTTCAAAGTTTCCACATGGGTTCCTTCAATAAAGTGACATCCATAATGTGTTGCTGCTGTCTTGCCAACGAGTGACAGAAAAACATTTGTTTCATCCTCTGAGCAAAGCCTGTCACCAAAGGTACGCATGCACTCATGCATCCAGAGATTTATTATGTTAACATCCGCTACTGAAGATGTTGATGGGGATGGATGAGTGCCTGGAGGTAAGTTTTTGTCTTCATGGGTTTCTGTGCTTAAGATATTGTGCTTCCACAGGTACATCCCTGAAAAGACTTTCTGAATGTCATGATGAGAGAACAAAAAGAACGGTTTCTCTGCACTGGGCTGAAACTTTTCACAAACAGCATCATACAGATGTTTTGTTGCAGTGATGATACAGTTTGACATTTCCTCTGCACTACAAGTTAGTGGTATTTTTCTGAGCCACATTTTTAGCCATGGAGAATGGAAAGAAAAAACAGTGTCTTCAGAAAGGCTTGGGAGTACAAAGATGGAGAACAATCTTGAGAGTCGTAAAGATATTCCATGACTCCCAGGATCACCCAGTCGAGAGATATCAGTTGTAGTCAAATAGTTGATGGCTCTTGAACTCAGAGACTTAAAGGAATAGGAGTCAGATGTCAGAATCTCTCCCTTTGACATACTTTGACGTAGTGTCTCCAAAACTGTTGATGCTTTACCGAAGACATCTTTCATAAAATAAAACATATATATTAATTTTAAAAGACTTTCATCCATGAAATGTAATAAACAAATGATTTATCTTTTACTTACCACAGGATGCTTCATGCAAGTCATCAACTAATAGAAGCAGACTTTGCTGTTTTTGTACTGAACACATATTATCTTTACAGTTTCTCTGGCTGCTGATATTTTTCATTATTACATGCAGGTCTCTGCAGCTTAGAAGTGGACCTGCTGTAAGTCTAATGGATGGCTGATCAAAACGTAAGCTGGTGCTCAGAGTGGTTCTACCAGAACCTGGCTCTCCTGCAAGAAACACTGGCTGGTTTGCCTTCAACATTAAGTTAAGAAGATGCCGGTATGTCCTCAGCTATGTAAACACAGTGAAAAATGTAAACAGTTTGGAAATTTGTACGTAAGAAATTGTATGTTTTATTCTTTTTTATAATCACTGAGTTAATTTAATTAACTAACCTTTGGAGAGATAAAATCTGTACTGGAACACATTTTACCATCGTTGGCAATAAAGTGTTCAAATAAACTGTGTTGATCTGGAACTTGAATCTTGTATCTGGAACCCAACAGTATTTGGCGGGCCAACAAGTCAAATTGTGACCAATGCCTGAAAAAATAAAAACAAAAAACAGCCCTTACAAAATTGTAAAATATTTATTAGCATAAAACTGATTAAAAGATACACTACATTACTAAACTTCTTTAAGATGTTTTGTACCGAGAGTGCAGATGTCCACCAAATCCCCAAACATACGCCACCAAGAAAATGTTTCTAGTGAGAACCTCCTTTTCACCTTGAGCTTTTGTGCTTGGGTTAATATTTTCACCTAAAGGCACGCATGATAGAAAAGTAAGTCATACAATGTCAAAGTAAGAATCAGGGAGACTATCGTTGGTTATTAGTTATCTGTTGTGATTGCCATACCTTTGTTGTCCTTTTGGAGTGTTGTGTTAATTTCATTCAGTTCCTTTATAAAATGTTTTAGAAGTGCTCGCAGGATCCTAATGAAGGATGCAATTTCTTGGAGTCCATGATTTCCACACGAACCCTTTTCAAAATTATTGGCAGAAGTTAAAGCATGTTGCCCAAACAACCTTAACGTGGTTGAGAAAAGGTCTTCAGCCAGTCTATTCCACATTTTCTGGACCTCTTGACTCAATTTATGCTCAATTGAGAGAACATCCATTTCACTCTTCCATAAGGCCTTCCACAGATCAGTCTGTGTGAAATAAACAAGGCCACAGCGAGTGACAGCAGAGGGACCTGCATCTTTTAGGTCAGTCATCTCAAAAAGTAGATTCAGTTGTGGCAGAGATAAGACTGTTTCACCTGATGACAGACATAGATATGGATGCTGGGTGTTGCCCAGTGTAGTTAAGTAATCCAGCCAGCTAGGTCGACCCACAGGCTCTCCATCCATTACCATCCACTTTACTAATTGTATCTCGTTGCTGTCTTTCTTATTTTTATAGATTTCAGAGCATCTTCTTCTTTCTTCTATCAGCACTTTAGAAAAAGCTCCATCTTTCCATCCTATCTTTTCACAAGACCAGCCAAATAGCTCATTGTAGGACATAGCATTTGGAAAAAGAACCAAAGTGTCAATGCTGCACCAGTTCAACATAGGGATCTGTGGATCTACATGTGAGGCATCTTTGTTATTTATATTCGTTGTTCCCTGCATATTTGTCCCCGCCAGTCGATTTAATGCCCCAGCCAGAATGCTGTAACAGGTTGTTTTTCCACTCCCTGAGGGACCTGTAAGAATGACCATTTGAGAGAACTGCAGCGCCTGGTACAGAGTAAGGGCTTGGTTTATGACTTCTGTGTCACAACAGAGGGAAACTTCTTGCAGCTCTTCTACAAGTGCATGTTGAAGTTGATTTCTTTCTCTTTCTGGAATACAATTTTTGAGATCTGGAAACTGAGACACTATAGGGAATGTGTCCTTCAGAATGGTGTAGAACTGTGGGGTTTTCTTGTGCTCAGGTATCAAAACAGACAGAATGGCTTTGACAACTGCTTTTTCCTCCTTCAGAGCTTGTATTATAAACAGCTGAGGATGGCATAGCTTTGGAAGCTTTCTAGTTTCCTTTTCTTCTTTACCCCAATGTTTGTCAGACAAAGTTCCTACAGACAAAGGATCACTTTGTTTAGCAGCAATCACTTTGGAAATTTCTCGCTGACTTACAGCATCCTGTAAATATATTTCTGAGGCAGAGAGGATCTTTTTCAAAACAACAAGAAAACAGCTTTGATTTTCATTGAACAAGTCAGGCAGAGATTCAGAATCTTTGATCAGGGTGAGTAGGCACACCAGACGATGACTTAAAGATGTTGCTTCAAAGAAACCAGTAGAAGCCAGTGTCACTTCAGCAACTATTCTGTAATCTGGGTGTGCCAGTGAAACAGGTCTTGTAGCAAATCGCAGACTTTCTGGAATATTTGATGAACACTGACTTGATGAGCTAAGAAAACATCCATAGCTTGGGTTGGGAAAGATTATTTTCCCCAAAAGCTTAAAATGGCTTTCAGGATCTGAAACATTTAAACAACCAGTAAAGCTGGCTGTGGTTTTACCGTCTTCCTTCTTGTACGGTCTTTCGTTCTTTTTTCTTTGAAAATTCAAATAGTACAGGTGAATGTCAGTAAGAAGCTGTCCTAGTATATAAAGGACACTTTGAGATAGTAAATCCGCAGATTCCAACAACAGCCACGCTCCTCCCTGAATGGCACCCAGCAACATCCGCTGAATGACAGAAGATCCCATGCTTGGAGAGCACTGTTTAACCACGACTGGTTGTCCCAGTGCTTGGCCCAACTGAATTACAGTGCTTGTTCTTCCAGACATGGAAGGTCCAGTAAGAAACCCAGACCTGTAGCTTGCGAGAGCAAGAACAATCCCAAGTGTTGCCTTATCTGAAGAGGGAGTATGTACCATCAACCATTCATCTGGTCCATAATACTCAAAGCCGTACTGGAAATGGTGGTCCAAGATATCCACATAACATAATTGATTATCACTGCATTCCAGAATCTCATCCTCTGAGTTGATATGGTACTTCATCATGCTTAACCACTCAAAAGACGACTCAGGTTCTCTAGGTAGGTCTAAAAGTTGGGACAGTAACTGCCCATGTTTCATTGCAAGTTGCACCAAGGCACGCAAACACATCATACTATATTTCGAAATCAAAAGTTTCTCTTCTGAGCCCAGGATTCTGTTTCTGATAACATTGCCAAGGACATTTACTATAGAGGAGTTGTGTGTTTTGAGATTGCTCAGCTTTGATGGACTTTCTTTTT
Source organism: Jordanella pulchra (assembly GCA_034780135.1). Taxonomy (NCBI): domain Eukaryota; kingdom Metazoa; phylum Chordata; class Actinopteri; order Cyprinodontiformes; family Cyprinodontidae; genus Jordanella; species Jordanella pulchra. The sequence continues at coordinate 5,953 of JAUZNJ010118226.1, read as the reverse complement.
CTAAAGCTTTCAGAACATTTCGGCACCAGAATGCCTCCTCAACCACCAGTAAACATTGAAGTGGAAAATCCAAAAGCAAATTTAACAAAGGATGTGCATCTTCTATTTTAGTAACATCGCGCAACTCAGGGTCACTTACTGTACTGTTGTATGTTGAGTCTTGACCGACAGGCTTAAGCTGGCTTCGCAGTGCTGCACATTGCTTTAAGAGCCTTCCCATTGACAATTTTAAATTATTCTCAAGAGAGCATAACCAAGGTAAGGTATCAGGGTTCGGTCCCAATGGAGGTTGAAAAGCAATGTGCTCCTGAAGGCTGCCAAAAACACCCAGAACGTTCATCTGTTCAGGATTTTCAGACGAAGACCCTAAGTTCTCCAGGTAGCTTGCATTGGACATTCTTGTTTGCTCCACTTCAAGCAGATACACACCTTGAAAGATTTTCCGTAGGTAGAATTGTTGTTTTGATACCAATGGATGAAAAGAGAGGAGTTGCATTATTTCTCTATCACTCATGAAGTAAAGTCTTGGAAATTGCTCACGAAAGCTTTGAAAAATGTTATCCATCTGGTTGGAAATGTCTTCCACTAGTAATAAACCATCCATGAGAATCCTCTGAAGGCTATCACCGTGCTTTTGATTCATTTCAGACAACAAAAAGCTCCAAACATGCGGGTCTTTTGAGATCAAGAGTATCACTCTTTTAAAAACATCCTCCATTTGTTGAAATTTGTTGAGCTGAAAAAAAATCCTATATGTAAACAATCTGTTTCAAAGCTCTCAAAATGAGATCTGTTGAAATTGTGTATGTACCAAATTTAGTTGTTCTCCATAGTTTGAAGTTTTTCTGAATGTCTTTATCAGGAAGGCCCACATTTGCTGGTATCTTTCAAATAAATCAAGCAGCTTAGCTACAAATAAAAAAAGAAAGCAGTGTCAATTTTCTTAGTGCTGAGGACAAACAGAAAATCATTGTTATATATTAAGGAATGCTTTACCAAGAACATTAAGAGAGTGAACAAAATGCTCTAACTGCAGCCTGAACTCAACACTATGTGGAGACTTCAACATGGAGGAAAGGGTTATCATATCTCTCTGTAGCTCAGCAAAGAGTGTTTCTAGTCCTGGAATAAAAAGAAGGAAAAAAACTGCTGCAACATAAATTTCAACAGGGGGAAGACGGTGTAGTAATTCATCTGTAACAAATTGCAAATATTCAAAAAATTTAAATTGTCAACTGTCTTTAAAGACTCACCAATAACGATAAATCTGGGATCGTTACATGAGTATGGACAGGTAGTTTGAACACTGGAAAGAGTGGAATTTGTGAACATCTCTTTTTTGTTTAATCCATCCTGAGCCTTACAGTGAGAGCAAACAGGGACAATGAACTCATGCAGCTGGAAGAGTGTCTCTTTCCACCGTAAACAAAGTTTTTGGAAGCCCTTCTCCAAATCCCGCTCTATTTTGGCCTCCCTGCAGACCTGATAATATGAAAGGCACTGTTTATGTCAAGAGATTATCAAAAACCTAATTCCCAAAACAGATTATCTTCATATTCATCACTACTGTCACAATCTCTGGGAAGTTTACTTGCCTTCTGTATTAGTTTTTCATGGGTTTCAGACATAAATGCTGACAAAAAATGACCAACAGTCACATTTTGCTCTGGGTTGTCCAGGAGGCCAATGCCTGTAAAACACAACATTTTTTTTAAAATATTAACCATATGAATCTTATGTAGTGCCTTTAAAAATCTTGATACCACTTAGACTTCATTTGTTTTATATTATTGTTGTTTTATTGGGTATTTTCTAGACATTTTTATATTATAAACAAATTCAAAGTAGAGCGTAACCCTAAATCTTTAAGTTTTTCAGATTTTTTTTAAATAAAAATTGGAAAAGTGTGAAGTGTCTTTGTATTATGCCCCAGTGACGACTTTGACTCTAAAAAGGATTTAGTGGCACTAATCATTTAACAAAACCATGAATTTACAACACAATGGAATGGTATTGATCATAGCATATTCTGTCTGGGACTCACCCAGCCTATATTTATACTGAAATCCAGAGTATTTGTGACCAGTCTTTCATCTTGCACCTAAGAGACATTCAAACTACTCTGAACTGATTTATTTTGAAAAATGGAGAGGCAGACATCTTGTTTTTTAGATGTGCAAAGATTGTAGAGATATACTGCGACACTGATCTTATTGCAGCAAAATGTGGTTCTTCAACATTTTGAATCAGGGTTGCTAAATACAGACACATCTCATCAATCAAGAATTTTATTTACAAAAAGGGCTGAAAGTCTGTGTCCCTTCATTTCACAGTTATGTGCTATGTAGTGTTGGTTGGTCATTGACAATTTTATTTTTAAAAATAATAAAAAAAACAAAAAGTTCCAGGGGATTAAATAAACTACAGTATCACTGCCAACATAAGAAAGGTTATGTTGTGGTCAACAAGGCATTATGTGTAAAATATACATGGACAAAGTTTCTTACCTTGAAATATAATTCTCCAGTGTTTTTCCCGAATTGTGGGGCTTTTCAGCTCTGCCAAGACTTCAATCTGGTGGCTTAAGTTTTCCAGAACTCCTAAAGTTTCATCTAGAACTGCATCACCAGCAGGGATTATACTTTTTAAAGACAGTGTTTGATTTTTCCAAAAGGCAATTTTCTCCTGAGCTTTTGACACTCCAACCTAACAATAAACACACATCAGCAGAAAAATTAAGTGCAGTAGTTCAGTACAGATGTATACAGTTATATAAATGAGACTTTAGTTTCATAGAAGTGAACAGATGCCAGACAATAACACCATAACTTAAAGCATAACCTTAAATAGGTGACCTTCCTTTCTACATTTAGATCATTTAGTTGTGATCTAAAAGATGTAACTGCAATGCTTCTGGTTGGATTCTTCATTATTGTTGCTGGACAAGCCTATCTTTTACCCCCAGCCCCCTCTTCAAGTGACAGAGTGTTTTGCTCCACATTGTTAAGCCATTTTTGTAGTATTATAGCAGAAACATAATTATCTAGAAATACACAAACTGTGTATGGAATTGTTTGGAACAAAAAACACTTTGACTTTTCCACTTGTAGCTTCAGCATCCCTGAGTTTGGATTACAAAAGCACTGAGAGAAAAAGAATGTCAGATTTGCAAAATTTGTAAGCCAGATTTCCATGACCTTTTTTTAGCAGTTCCACAGCAACACCTTGACATTTCTGTTCAAAAAAAAACAAAAACAAGTAGTAGAGAAAACTGAACAGATTGTATGACCCAAACAGACTAAGAAAGATATACAGCACTGTGAGATTCTACATACAGATTTTCTGCAGTCTTAGAGTTTTCAAGTAAAAACAAAAAACTATTTAATGGATAAAACTGGATCTTGCTTGATATGTCCCTTTAATACTAAAAACGAATGATTTGACAGGTCACCTCAGTAAGTGGTAGTTGATTCCACTCTTCCATCCATGAAGTCCAGTCAGCTCTAAGCTGCCACAACTCTTTACGTGCTATGACTTTCTTGACGTCTGCTGCCTCAATAGTTATATCCAGCTGTTGATCTAATGGAATGCAAAATCATTTTATTAGATAGCAATTAGTTTTCAGTTCACATGATTTTTATATTCACTCACCTTGCATGTTTTGACTGCTGTCATTGACTTCCTCCAGCTTTGTACTAAGTGTCTGCGCATGTGCACACATGTACTTTAGTTTGGAAACCATCTCATTGGCATTCTGGCTTGGGTCAACAAAAGGCCCAGAAGTGGCTTCTGAGACTACATTTTTAAGTTCACAGATCAAAACTGAAAACATTGTGTCCAAAGCATTAGACATAGAAGGAAGCCTCTGGGACACAAGGCTCTCTGCCTGCTTTAGTAGGTAGATACAACTATCCCACAACCCCAGCATCTATAGAGCACAAGCAGATGCACATAAAAAGGCTATTATATTGAGATTCGATTAAAAAGCTGGAAACTTTCAAGTTTATGCACATTAATAGAGAGCATATCTATAATGTAGCTCTTATATGGCATAATTTTCACATGTCTGCCAGTGTACCTTCTCTTCAAAAGTCAGCTCTGGCTCAGTTATCTTCCTATAGCTCGTGCAAATTGCATCACGGAGCGAGATAATGTATTCCAAACGGCTCTGCATGTCAGCCAACGTTTTCATGAACTCTCTGACCTGCACGGTGAAAAAAAAAAATAACTGTGGCTATTAAACAGCTTTAACAGTTTATCACAACTTAACTGTGGTTAAAAGCAATCAGAAATAAAAATATTGTAAGTTATTACAGAGGTATCAGTTAATATGCTAATATTATAATTGATAGAAGTATAATGTATGATTTTCATGTGCTGCAAAAACAATAATACAATAACAACATGATAATAATAACAACAATATAACAACAACATGAAAGACAACATGAATATGAAATGGTTGAGTGCTTAAGTGTTGCACAAACACCCAAACCTTGTTACATAACCCTTTTAAAAAGAACAGAACAAAGCTAACACTGCATACTGGTTTGTGTTTAAAATGCTTTCAGTTTTAAACAGCAGAACATGATGCAGTTGATGCAAAATAAAAGTATAAAATACATTTTCTTTCATAAGCCTATCATGGATAAAAGATTACTAAAATATTTCAGTGTTAATTAAGTGTTGCTACTGCAAGGACACTTATTTTCCATAAATTGTCTTTTCATTATGAAAGAAATAAAACTTTATGTCACAAACAGACACTGGCAATGACCCCACCTCCAACTAAAGAAATTAGTGTTTTTATGTTGCCCAATTGTTAGGACCCCTAAAATTCTATTCCACAGAAATAATCCATAACTTTATCTTTCCTTTGTGTTCAAATATGATATTAAATAATAGCCAAATGTTTTCTACTAAGAGGAGCAAGAGTCTTTATTTACAATATCTGTCAAAAACTCTGAATGTTAGCTAGCTGGCTGTTTGCATCACCCAGCTTTGTTCCACTCTGCTAATTAGAGTAAGCGGATGTGGTTGGTGACTTCTGGGCATTCATAGTAATTTGCAATAATATTTACAGGCAGGGACGGGCAGTCCAAGCAGTCCCTCTAGCTAAAATGCCTTTCCTGGAAATCAGGATGTAGATTTATTGATTTGATTTTTTTTGGTTTTTCCTGCCGCAGGTTTCAAAATTTCTTCTCAATGCCATATTTTGGTATAAAAGCTGCGCACTATTTAATGCATGAGGCTCCAGGACATAGGAAGCATTTAATGTAAAATGAGGGTATTTTTACAATCAAACATAAAAGTTAATAAACTCTTTTGGGAGATTAGTTAGAGCAATTTCATTTTGCTAGATGACACAAAGATGAAACACTCCCAAGTAGCTGTGGAATAAGCAACACATAAATAGAAAAGAACATACACTAGGGTCCATTGTTTAGTAAGGAGTGTAACTACAGCTTATGGTTTTTCTTCCTTTTAAGATCTTAAAGTACATTCTACAATAAGCTCTTTGAGATATTAGTATGTTTAGAGTATAAATGGATCTGGTGTGTTATTCTAGTTGTGAATGTCATGTTTTATTAGCTGTAAGTGAATAGCTCTCATATAAGGAAAATGGAGGCTTTGTAATAACAGTCTGGGTGTTATTAATGTTATTAGCCTAAGTAAGTTACTAGGAAAAAAATATTTTCAGTATTTCCATTAATTTCGCTTGACTCTAAAGGAACACCTGAAAAAAGTGCCGTGCTATCCTGTAGGCAGAATAAATTTGTACACAGCCATGGTATTTCTACATGTTGTTCCAAGAACAAATTTGTTAAAACATTATTTCTCAATATGAGTTTATAGTCCGCAAATGGAAAAAAAAGACAGGTTTAAAACAATCACTGTGAGATTATTTTTTAAAACATTCAAAGATAAATTAGTTTTGCATCTCTCAAACCGA
>JAUZNJ010118225.1:0-45341 GCA_034780135.1 Jordanella pulchra | reverse complement strand
GAAGGCCACTATCAGAGCGACCTGGGCTCTCATAACACCTGAGCAGTGCCAGAAACTCATCGACTCCATGCCACGCCTTTTGAATGCAATTACTAAAATAAATCAAGTTTTTCAAAATATTCTAATTTACTGGCTTTTACCTGTATGCTTCTGTTACCATTCAGTTCATCATTAAATCTGCAAGAAACCATCTCTGCTTTCCCTCTCTGCATTTGGATCCTGGACAAATATCCACAAACCAAGACACAGTAACTGCTTTCCAATAATGATAACATTTGAAATTAAATTTCAATGTTTGTATTGTTTTATTATGTTTTTATTTCAAAAACATATTATATAAAAGTCATCCTCACAGCTGAATGACTTTCAGCTGTGAGGATGGAGAGAAAGAGAAGAAAGCTTCAGAATAGACAAGGGGAGATAATGGGTTGGTCTGATCTAGCTGGAAATGTAGGAGCAGCTACTTAATACAATGTGATTCATTTTTGAAAAACATTGATATGGAAAAACTGCATTAGCAGGATGTGTATTTCATGTACTACTATTAAACATTGCTTGATTGACTATGGTCCCTAATGGAGAAGACAGCGGGCTATGGGTGATGGAGACAAACATGATGTTGGTGATGGCGTCTATTATAGAGGAGCGGAGTGATGGCATCAGGTAAGCATGATTAAACTAGGGAGATCACAAAAACCTAAATAGCCAGAACAGTTCAAATATCAGCTGATCACCTATTTACTGTGTCCTTTTGGGAAAATTATTGCAGGCAGACAACAAATCAATCACCACCAAGGAGAGTGTGGAACAGAGAGGTACAGATGAGAAAGTGTGTGCTGAAGTCTGTAATACTGATCTTATATATTATAAGGCTATAAATAACTAAAATTTACAGATGCAAACATAAAGAAATAGAACTAAAGTTAAAATTGTATGGGTGGGGGTGCCTGTGATGTCTGCACACCTTTTAGAAAATAAGTAGTTTCTTTGTCAGCTGGGGTCAAACTCTGAAACGAGAGTCCAGCACAGACATGAGAACAAACAGCAACACTATCTGAATAATAAGGATAATTATTAGTATTGTTACATGAAGATGGCATTTGTTAGTTGTCTCTAAATGACAAACTTCAGCAGTAACTTCTGAATTCTTTCAAATGTTCATTTTACTCATCACCAAAGCCAAAACTTAAAAGTGTGCTTGTTCATTTTTAAAAATTCATAAAGTTAAAACTATGACTTGTGGAATCTATATGAGGTTATTTACTTTTCGCATCAGTGAATCAAACAGAAACTCAAACTGTTTATTCAAATTTGTTGGCTGTGGTTTTAGACAATGCAGAGAGAGAGGCCCTGGATTTGTTGTGTATTTCTTGAACTTTATTACTGTATAAAAAATGTTTGTATTTTCTTTCTGAGAAACTAAGAATAAGAAACAGTTTCACAACCCCTTTTTAAGCTATATGGAAAAAAAAGAGTAACTTGTATTTTTCTATAGCCTTCTACTTTATTGTCATTAACCATTTCATTGTAACAATTATAGATATTTGTCCATAAATAAAAAAGGAAAAGGCTTTAAATGAAGTCTTCTTTACAGACTTTGCCCAAAATGCTCGTTTAAACATGTGAGCCACCAACAGCTCTAAACATCTCAACATAGTCAAACACGTCTACAAATACTCCAAGTTCAAAATTCGTTGAGCTGTCCAAACCTTTATATGTTGATATTTTTCCAACTCTCATGCTAAATTTGCACAGATAGTAATACAACTAAATGCCATTTAAAGGGCAGGCTTTATCTCTTTTAAAATCAGTATGAGCAAATCTCAGCGGTACCCGAAATTCTGCATGCCTCACCCCATGTATGTGTTTCTTCTTCTCTGTCTGCTCTTTTTTTCTGGTGTGCAACTTTAAAACATCACTTCCAAATGCTTTAGGTGCCAGCAAGCTGGCCTGCAAGCCAATTATTTTCTCTGTAGACAGCACAAAGTAGTGTCAGCTTTCTCCTCTGGCTTCTCCTAATAACTGACAAGGTGTAGAGGGCGAGCATCATTTACTGCTGCCATGCCTCCCCTCTTCATCTCACCACCCGAGCTTGTTTTCAGTGAGTTTCCCTCTCACTTCCAGCCACATCCAATAAGACTCACTGTGGATGTACTTCTTTGTACTGCCCTCTTGTGTTCTTGAGCATTTAATTTACCCTCACCTTTTCTTTGACAATCCTATATAGACAGACTTTAAAAAGGCATGTATTACTCTGATTAAGCGTGTAGTTATTGTAGGAGTGCACGCTGTGTTTTACTTTGAACATCTTTATTGCTAACAGGTTGATTTTCTACTGTTTTATAGGACACAAAACTGCCTGCTTTGCAGAAGCTGTCGGTTACCTGCAACTGTACATCTTCTCTGAGGTATAATATGAGAAAAAAAAAGTCTAAAGATTCTAAAAACCCCAGGTCAGCCATCTCAGCTCCTCCCTCTGCAATCTTGAGAACCTGCACTATCCTTGCTTTTAGGGAGAGAGGCCACTGTTAACCTGGATATGTTTCATCTTCGTGCACATTCCCTCTAAAATAAAGCAGAAACTCGACTATTTAAGTATAAGATAGAAAAGCAGAAGAGGACACAGACATGCAATCTGAGCTGCTTTTGAATATACATGCTCCAAGTGCCCTCTTGTGGTGACTGACACTGTTTATCACCAAAGGTTAAGGTTAAGCAAAGGCTGAGTCAGGCAAATGTTTGTGCCTCAGGGTCTCAATAACTTCAGATTTCTCTTAAAAGTCATACCAGCTAACCACACATCACAATTTACTTCACTTGCATTCTAGTTCTGACACAGCGTGGATAATTATGGGCTTTAAGATATCCTAAAACCTTTACCCATTTTCCTTTTGAGTCATGTTAAGACTTTTAACTCATAAGTAAATACTTTTAGCTTAAAACATCATTTAAAGAAAAAATAAAAGAAAAAAACATAACAAACCAGTGCAACCAAAGTAAGCAACCAAAAGCTGCAGAAGAGTGATGCCAGGCATGAAATAAGAGAGCAGTACCTTGGATACCTAGCAGACTGGCTCCTTAAGCAGAGATTTTAAAGCCCTCTGTGTTGAGCCTAGTCTGCTGGTATTTTAAAACTGTAATTAAACTGTAACAAGTGTGGTTCAAAAGTCTGAAAAAAATCAGGTAAATATTATTTTTCTTCCAGTTCTAACCAGAAATAGACCGATAAACTGTAGATGGATGCATTAACTGATTGTTTATAGTGCATTCAGCTGCCATGCATCGAAATCACACATGCATTACAGAATCCATGGTTAATGCGCTGTTTGATTAAAAAATTTAAAAGAATGAGCAATATCAGCTTCAAGAATCAGCCCCAAAATAGGCAGAAAATATAACAAGATAAGCCTTGTAAAACCTGCATCTGTCCACCTTTGCTGCACTTCTGCATCACCACTCTTTGTTCTCCCAACAGCTGTGTCACCAGGATATGTTCTATCAGCCAACAGTGGAGAGGTTTTGTGTGACAAAGTGGAAAAAAGAGAGAGGAGCTGGAAGCTCACTGCCTTCATTTAAAGGTTGTTCCTTTGCAGCCTAAAGTAGTTTAACCCTAAAATGTCACTTTAAGCTACTGCTAGTGGCTTGAAAAACAGCTGAAATTGTAATATACAACTATTGTCAATTAAAAAGAAAGACATGTTAAAGCCTTATGGTTGCAAAAGCCCCTTTTTTGTAAATGAGCAGAAAAAAGTGGGCAAGACTCATGGTGTTCTGCTGGAGCACACTGCAGTATAGTCCCTGTTACAGTGGAAAAGTCCAAGTCCATACCAGGACCATTTTTTTAGCTAAATAAATTTGTGTTCATATTTAGATTAATTTGCTTGCTCTATTTGTGTGTTTGACTCCAAGTTTAGCTTGTGCATGGTTTAAATGTTGTAAACTTTAGGATTATCATTTCTGTGTTTTCCTGGTGTTCCATTGGTCCAACAATGGTTCTGATTGTCAGAATCGGCTGATGGGGGAGATTGGTACAGCATTTGCAAGCATGCTACCACTCCAAACATGTATTTACAATAATATTAGGTTCACAATAATATGAAATCTCTGCCAGGGCTATTAATTTCTACGAATCTCAAAATTTGTGTTTTTGGTGAAATAGGACTCAATTATTATTACTTATCTCCTTTGAAAAAACAATGTTAAGGACCAGTTCATTTAGTTCTGTTCTATACTTCCAGTGCTTTGTTTGGTTTTCTAAACATACATAGATCTTTTGGATTTTTGCCCTAAATGCAAACGCAGACTTTCTTGTGTTAAATTGTTAATTGGCCATATTTTAATGTATTGAATTAAAAGGAAAACTTTTCCCTCGATAAGAAAACTTCTGAAAATTCTCTTAAAACAGCTTCAGACCAACAGACCCAAAGTGCACATCTTGTAATTCCTGTTATCACAGAGCAGAGCTATTGTGCTACATGCATAATGATACACAAAGTGACTTACCTTTGACAAGACCACTGCCGCCAGCTCGTAGCTAAAACAATGGCACCACTTTCGATCCGCTTTGATCCTTGGGTCACAGTATCAAATGTGGCCCCGGAATTAGGCTGGTACCCAACCAAAGGACGTTCAAATGCTGTAGATAAACTTTATCTGATCAACCTAATCTGTATTGACAGCCTTGGTCTATATGCCAAAGCTCGATATCTCTTTGAGCCAAGAGCTGTGTTTTTCAGTCTGGCCACTGATGAGGCAAAAGGCACCAAAAAAGAAAAAAAGGAACAGGAATCAGAAAGATATAACAAACTATTTTCCAGCTGCAGGAAAGACTGATGAGACAGGCAAAATTCAACCCTGCAGCATTGTGGTGTGGGTGGGTGGCGGCAGGGGGGGTGAGGTTGTGGTATCTCTCGCTCTCATCTCAATGGCACAGACAAGGCAAGGTCAGTGGTAAGGTCAGTGGTTGCAGAAAAGAAGTGGTTGGCAACTGAGAGAATGTGTTGTGGCAGCTAGTTAGGAAAAAAAAGAAGATAGCAAAAATGAAACAAGTGAGAAAAGACTGGTTAAAAACACGAAATGAGGCAGGAGACAGAGACCACCACTTTAGCTGGCTGACCTGAGAGGCTTGCTTACCATTCTCTACCTCAACGAGATGTTTCGAAGTGTCTCGAGCCGACCATATTCACTTGTGTAAACAAGGTCTGACATGCTTCTTTAGGCTGGAGAATTTCAGGGCACCAGAGTTCTAATTAGAAAATTATCAATTCTGTTGAACACATTCAGAACCTATAAATTAATCCCTACTTTTTATAGAAATCAAGTTAAGAAGAGAACTTACCTGACTGGTCTGGTTCCATGTTTAGTTCTTGAAAGCAAGAAAAAGAAGAAGGATTTGCATGTTTGTGCTCTACAGGTGACACGACGGCTCCATCATCTGCCACGCACGTCTCTCTCTGGAGTCGTGCAAGCAGCAGCCAGAACGTTCCAGGAAGCTGCAGGGGCATGAGCTTATCTCTCAGCCCAGTGGAGCAGGTAAACGATGTCGTCATCATCCACTTGTGCCAGAGCTTGATTGGCCCAAAAAGAGCTGTGTGTGCAAATGAGAGGCATCGAGGTCGGAGATGCAGATTTCCTCTCCGTGTTGAAACATTCATTTTCTGGGCAATTTGGGAAAAACTTATGTTGGATCTTCTGCCTCTGCCTACTTGAAAAGACTGTGATTTTTTTTTCTTTTCTTTTTTTTGTGGTACTTTGAGCAATGATCTGGGGCCCTTTGGGGCACCACAGGCTAATTCAAGCTACTTTGAGTTACTTTTGAGCATTTAACTAGGAATGAATATTTTCTAAAGTCTCCTTGCACAATTAACAAGCACAGAGGAGCCTCTGGGATAGAAGAATCTTAAATCTCAATATCTCAGTTTCTTTTTCTCATATGAAATGTGTAATAATGTGGATGTCTGAATATCACAGCAGTCCATCTACCTGTGTGTAGCCTCTGGCACAGTTTAATTAACTCATCTGTGTGGTTACAGAAGGCATAATGGGAAGGGAAATCATTAATCAGAAGAAGATCCTTCCTACTGATCTCATTTCAAACTGTTTCTCAAAAAGACACACAATCCCGGTAATCCTCCCAAATCACGTTCAGTTGACAGGGTTTAAACACAGCTGCCCCACAGGAAACGCATGAATCGATGAGGAGAACTGAAATGTTATTTGCCAAGATTCATCACTCCTTAATCCTGGTTGGCTGAAATGGACTCTGTGCAAAATGTTATATGATTATGGCTGAGATGATAGAGAAGGTATGGTCCAATGTTAGATATAGGGCTAATTCCTAAAGTAGGGCTGTCAATTATGCATGTTTCTGGCTGGCCCCTTTCGCTGCAGTTTGGGGTGGGGGGGTATGTCAGCATGAAAATGATGGAAAAGGATAGAGAGCACTAGAGGGAGACAGTTTGCTCATGTCTGAAGCCATGGTGCAGGTTTTTACCTTCAGGGCTGTTTTTTTTTCTATTGCAGCTGCTGGAGACAAAATCAATCCTTCTAAAATAATCAATATAAATTCCTCCACAAATTCCAAAAGATGACCCAAAGCGTCCAAACGATCCTCCTGACAAATGGTTCAATGAGACAGAAGCTGTTTCCTTTGAGCTCTGGTAGCTGATTCACATGTAAGTAACTTGGAGAACATCTGGTGAGTTTAAGTTGTTAATGAGCAAAAGAAAATCCCCATTCAGCCTCCAGTTTCACTTTGAGAACATCCGGCACCAATTTCACATTGAGAGGTCAATTCATTTCAAATGATTTATTTTCAGGTTGCATTTTTGACTAAATGTGCTACAGAGGATTTTAGGGAAGTTTTTTTGTTTCTCTACAAGGTCAGGTAAAAACTGTGAAGGTATTAAATGATTACAAGATGCCTCTTCTCAAAACAGCCTCTCATAACATCGCTCCTTTCTTGCCCCTCCACCCCCGCTAGCTTTTACACACTATCAAGTATGCTTCTTTTTCCAGTTTCTTCAAATCCACCAGTTTTTATGCAACAAGTCTATTAGCAACAGAGGGTTTTTTTCTTCTTCCACTCTCAATTGAGAAGCGCTTCATATTTCACTGCTGAATACAGGCTTGCACCAATACACTGTGAGGCTTGCAGAAAATCGTTCCTTTTCCCTAAATGTTATGTAAATGATGAAGAGCTCTGGGGATGCAGGACACAAAAGATGTCTTCCTTGAAACGCGTTGTCCCCCAATTAATCAAAACATTGTCAGCCGCTGTCACCTTCATAAATGTGTCCAAGTAATGGTGATGGAACTGTGGGCTCTGCATCATTTTCAAGGGAAAAAAAAGGGCTTGTTCATACTTTTTTAATAAAGAAGAAAAGGAAGCACCCCCATTTTTTTTTCTTCTTTTTTAATTCAATAGTAAATGCTCAACTGCCCCAACCACCATGGTTGTCAGACTGAAGTTGCTTAGAGAGGACTAAACATTTTAGGCACTTTCATCCGACTGTGGGGGCAGCTCGGATTAAAGCGAAGAACAGCTTTATTTAAAAATCTATACAGATTTTTCTTTCAGTCTGTGTTACACTTAGATCTAGAGACTGAAATGCTGAGCTCACTTGAATCGTCCTGCAAAAGCTCTCAAACCCATTAAACTTTTCCATATGTATTACATTAACATCAAAAATGTTTGGATCAAATCTAACACTGATAGTGCACCTGTTTGTGTGTTTATTATCTCTTGTATTGTGAAGGCATCAGTGAGGAGCACAGCTGACAAGTTGGGGGATGAAGATCTGGAGAAATCTAAAGCACATTTATATATTTAAGCAGTATCCTACATTTCTTGGCATCTCATGAAGAACTGTTGACTCCAGCATCTGAAAATGAAAAGATTTTGTGAAACTGCAAAAGCACCAAAAACCCTCCTCCTAAGAAAACCGACAAGTTGGGAAAGAGAAGCTGATTTTACTGAAGAGGTCAATTGTCCCTGGTGACTCTGGAGGAGCTGCAGACATCCACAGCTCAGCTATTTATTATGAGTTTCACTTGACAGTCTGGTGAAAAGAAAGCTGTTATAAAAAGAAATACATTTTTGAATAATTTCAACAGTTTGCCTTTGCAAACATGAAAAATTGAACATTCTGGGTGTTTTTTTTTTTTCGGGGGGGGCTAAAAACCAACTCAATATATCACTCTGAACATCCCCACTGTAAAGCATGGTGATAGCAGCATCATGCTGTAGAGATCTTAGAATTCAATTCAGTTCAGTTTATTTATATTGATATATTATTTATATAATTCACAACATATGTCATCTTAATGTTCTTTACAAAGGCAACTCAATCAAATCACACAGTCAGATTGGTTCAAAGTTTTCTATCTACGGAAAACCAGCTGACTGCATCGACTCATTGATTTGACAGCAATCCCTCAGAAGATAGACTGACTGTGCAAGAGACTCAAGAGAAGGGGATTCCAGCAGAACAATGTCTTTAAGCATGCTCCCCCCCACATTCGGGTTAAACTCTCTGTTTAACCCGAATGGGCTTGAGCTGTTGTTCAAAGAGAGCTGAAGATAAGTTTAATTTGTCTCAATGTCATCAACACCATTATTCAAAAAGTAATTCCATAAAGCATAAAGCTAGAGCTTTTCATGGGTGTAGTTAAAAATAAAACTTTTTTTCTTCTTTTTTTTGGTTGTTTATTTTTGCTGGAACATACAAGATATAAAAAGGGTTAAAAGGTTTGAATAATTTCTTAAGGGACTATGTGATTCGTTGGGATTGTATGAGGTGGCAGTGCTAGATTGCACATTTTCTTTGCCACAAAGGTGTCTTGTTCAAATGCGCGTCCCCTTTGTAAACTATGATAAAATGTCACACTAACTGTACCTTCTCAAACATCTTCCACTTGCCTCCCGTCATGGCTCAGTGAATGGAAAGGCATAATAACTATGTTAAGAAAACAGAATAATTCACAATCCCACCATGAAAGCAGGTCCTCCAGTGTTTTTTTTATTTTAAGCATAAAACAGAGGTTGCTCTTGGTGTGTTGAATCCACAGTGATTTTCGTACACCTCACGATGGGCTTTAGAGCTCATTGTTTCTTAAAGCTTGTTGTCAACATCAATTTATTACCTCCCTTAAGTTTGGTATCTTTGCAGCTGAAGGAGAGCATCAATGTTTTTTTTTTGTTTTTTTGCAGGGGGACTTACAAAGAACATTCCTCCCATCCTCCAATCATAAATGCATCCTAAAATATCATGGGACAGAACCGTAAAGCAGAGACAGTGTAATAGTCTTTCACGTTCGGCATCATATTTCCATTTTCTATGACACTCCGATGCTGCGAGGAATTACCATTTGCCTCTGCACCTTTGTTTCAGAGCTACAGAAGACTCATGTGTGGAAAGTCCCAGAACTAATGACAGACTTTTAGCTGCTAAACTGACAAAAGTGTTGTTATTTGGGTTTTATCTTCGGCATTGTTTCAAAAACATGCTGCCTGGCCAGATAAGAAATTCCCTGTGGTGGAACCCTCAACAGTCAGGGAAGACAGGCCTATTCAAAAGACGTCTCTGACTGTGAATAATAAACCAGGATCACGAGTCACATTTCACATGGAAAACCGGGGGTCTCCTCACGCTAGGATTAATGAGAACTGTATTTATGTGATACTTTTGTTTGACTCCTGACTCGTTTTAAAATACTGACTCCAATACTTAACGCTACTTCCCCTCTACATACCCTGTTTGCTTATTCAATCTTAATATTTTACTAACCTTTTTTTCTTCTTTTTACCTTTTCAAGGTTATGAGAAGGCAGAGCCAGATTATCTCCATGTACACGGTGCAGAGGGCAGGGCTGACAGCTCATTATAGGTCATCTACATGAAAAGATCCATAATTACACCACTGTATGTACGTATACCAGACTTTATTGATTCCCATGGGAAATTTCTTTTTGTTGGCTATTGTGATGAATAAGGCAGCTGAAGGTGAGACCTTTGGGTCACCGGCTGAGATTCAGTATCTTGCTCAGGGACACGTGAACAGAGCTGAACATTGATTTTGTGCCTCCAAGAGCTTTCTTTAATTTATCTGTCCTAAAACCACTGCTCAATCTTTGCTGCATTTCATCACTTTTGGTGGGAGATGCTTTAATAATTCAACAAACCGAGTGTATTGTTACAATTTCAGTCCTGATAGCATAGCTATATCTTGTTAAGACGTGATGTAGCTGCGAAAAGCACACAGAGTGAGCTAATGTGAAATTGCACTTCGTTCACTGCAAGGTATTTGTAGTCCTTTAACACTTTTTCACAATTTATCCACAGCCTTTGTTGTGTTTTGTGTTTAATGCAAGATATCACAAAGTAGTCCATAATGTTAAAGTGGAAGCTAAACAAAACACAGTTTTCAAACGTTTTTTAGTAAGAACCTGGATGATTTATTTGTATTCATTTTACTCTGATACCCTTAGAAATTTCAGTGAATTTGGTAAATATAGCCCACAAGTGTGTGATATTGATACATAGAACTGTCCTGTGAAGGTCTTACTGGTTTATAGCATAATTAAGATTAATAAACATATCAGATAACAAGGAAATAATGTGGTGGATAACTTTAAGACAGAGTTGATCTATAAAGCAGTATGCCAAAAGTTTAAACATCTCGGAGAGTATTTTTTTCACTTCATCAAACTTCTGTAACGGGTTTGTACCAATCTCCAGCAGTCAATTGGCAAGACAGATTGGCATGCCATTTCATTAAAGCTATGAGTGCACACTCTCATACCTGAGTGCAATTTAAAGCGACAATTTATCTTACGTGCATATTTTTGGTCAGTGGAAGTGAGCCTGAGTGTTAGAAGAAAATCAACACATGTAAGGAGGAGAATGAATATAGAAAAGACCTGAAATGTTTTGTAGCGAGTCAAAAGTACAAACAACTGCACCATGGTGCAGTTGAGTCTCATTTTTAGCTGAAAAAATAGAATATGGCACAGCTGCAATCCACCAACCTAGTGTCATGATTCTACACACCAGCTCTGGTCAAATCACCTGTCTGGGAGTCTCGGCTGAGACTGATGCCCGAAGGAACCAGTTCTGGGTGAAGCGCGAGAAGAAGAGCACAAGCTGCAATGATCCTGAGGTTATGTGGGATAACGTTCAACAGAACAATTATAAGTTATGCACTTCGAAATGTTGAAAAAGGCAAAGAAAAAAAATCACTCTGTAAAAAAGCCTTGTTCAAAAATAATACACACAATGTAGTGAACATGATGTGCTATGTAGCAATATGGTTAAATTAGAGCAAAACTCAGATTTCTTATCTTCATTTAACGCCATTTTGAAACCACTTTAAATAACTCTGCACATTACCCTGAAAGCACCATCCAGTCCATGAGACATTGTGTCGGCACCATTATGCTGTGGGCATGCCTTTATTCAGCAAGAGCATGGCTTATAAAATATTATTTTTCATAATAATATAGAGAAGTAGGCAGAGAGACTAGGGTGAGAAAACATAGCAAAGGTTCAATGGTCGGGAATCGTATCCATATTCTTTGCTTCATTCAGATCAATTTTAGGGCAGATCAATTTTAGGGCCGGGACTTTAACACGTTAATTTCAATGAATGAATTGTTAACATTTTTAAAAAAATTAACGAAATGAACTGCATTTTCTTATAGTCTCAAGCGGGAACCTTTGTACTCTATGTTTCTCATTCACAAATGATATTCAAGCTTGGATCGGTGTGGACATCTAAGCAATGAGGAAGTGTGTCGGCAGTCACCATAATTGTGCAATCTGTATAGAGCTGGTAGTTTGGGAGGACCAGGAACATGGATTATTTGGGTTAGTAACTAGCTTAATAAGAAAAGTAGCCTCAGTTGTAATTGTTTTAATTGCATTAAATGCTCCATATTGAATTGCAATTGCTAAGCTCCTAAAGTCAATGCTTTATGCAGAACTGAACTCTCATTCTTATGTCAGTATTAGAAACAAGACTTTATCTTCTGTTTACAGGCAACATTGCATACCTTAAATATTTGTACCATATTTAGTGAAAAGAATTGTGCTTTAATTATTGTCAGTGAAATGTTCATTTTTCTATAGAAGTAGTTTTTCAGAGAAATTGCATAAAATATCAAAAAGCTAAAATATATTAACTTTTAACCAATCCGATGGTTGAATACCATATATAGCTGGATTACAAACACTAAATATATGTGTTGTTGTGCTCATATAACCAGTTATTCAATAGTTGAAGAGAAAAGGGGGTTTTTGGATTGAAAAGGTGATTTCTTTTGACAATATATGTTTTTGATCAAAATGTGATTAACTGATTAAATAATTATAGACCCTTTAATTAACTTGATTACAAACTTTAAACGTGCCCCACCGCTAATAAATATATTTGAACGACATACAACCACAGACCAAGATTTTGGTGTTAAGAGTGACACAATATGACACATCACAAATGTGCTTTAAAACTTTCCCAATGCCCTGTAGCTGTCTCCGAGAAAGAAGATAAACTGACAAAAAATCTTTTTTTGTTGTTGTTAATGTTGAAATTCAAACAAGATTGAAGCCTATGGTGCTGCACGGCACACTTTTGGTTCTCAAATGTGCAGTTTTCAGGTAGATCAAACTGTAATTATCTTCTAAGGCATCGCAACCAGCATGAACTATAAAGTCATATATTCTCTCCAGGGGACTATTTTCTTGCGGATGAATAAGTGTAAATAGTAGAAAATACGTTTCTTTTCAGTGGATCTTTTTTTAATAGACTATAACTTGTAAACAATATCAATTCAAATATTTGTAATAGACTTTTACTGATTTAGAAGAGCAATAAGCAAGTTGCACCTCTCGTGGCTTATTGCTTAATTAAATGACAAATCGGAGGATTGCTTTGCAGATTGCCTGAATTGACGTCAATTGGATTGGTTAGGTGACAGAGCCAGGCTCCGCCCCCTGTGGGCCAAGGTAGAGCATGCTGAGAGAGGGAGGAGGGAGCAGGGGGCTGAGCGGATCCCACGTGTGACGCTTTCATTCCCGGCTCAGTAATATTCTCATAGCGGGGCTTTGCATATCTCCTGCCCTATCTGTGTGTGTCTGTCACTGTTACTGTAGTCCCAGCCTCTATAGTTTGGAATAGATATGGAAGGAGACGGGAGTCAAGCCACGTCCGGAAGCTTAAATGATTCACAACATGACCCGGGGTAAGAATCTTTTTCTAAATTTAAACCTAAGCAGCGTTTTATTTTTTTATTTTCATTTTTTTTCCTATGTTTCAACGTCTTGGAAAGGACTTCGACTGCCGTGCTGGATTCGTCCTCGCGCAGTACGCACTTAAACCCGTGCACGGGTCCGTTCCCAGATGCAGTTTTAAACAGCACAGCTTTGTAGCGAGAGTGGCCTCCCCCTTTTATGTAGATACAGTGCAATTACTAAGCGCGAATGTGCTTTCATAGTCTCCCTTTATCCTTTAAGGTCGCTTTTAGAAGTAGTTAGTCGTCAAAATGGCCGAACTGACATCTGGACTCACTTCTGTTGTGTTTTCCCCTTACAGTAAAATGTTTATCGGTGGCCTCAGCTGGCAAACCTCACCAGGTGAGACTGTTATTCTCTTTTGACGCCGTGTCCAGTATTTCTTCTTCTTCTTCTTGTTTTTTTATTATTTAATTTGTGTCGCTGTGACTGAGTGCTCGTTAGCTGCTGGCGGTGTATGTGCGAATGTGCCCCTGTCTGTGCAGGAGTGTTCTGTATGGGATATCTTAGTAGTGTGTGTGCGCACGATGTTATTTTTGATCTCCGTCCATCTGAAGTCCTCTATTCGACCCCTATGCGCATCGCGGGGTGTTCTTTTTTTCTGCCCTCCTTCCTTTCCCTGTTTTTTTTTAAATGCAGTGACAAAACAGCGTGCCCATATGTTTTCTGTCAAATAACCCGACATATTCTCTCTGTTCACAGACAGCCTTAGAGACTATTTTAGTAAATTCGGAGAAATAAGAGAATGTATGGTGATGAGAGACCCCACGACAAAACGCTCAAGGTAAATGCAAGGCTTCCCCCCCCCTCTCTCCCTCTCTCTTACTTTTCCTTCCCACTGCACATGACGATATCGCTTTACTTTGACCGTGTTTAGTGTTAATCCAGCTTGTGTGTGCGTGAGCGCGCGCGCGCCTGTGTGTGTCCCTGTCTGAGCGCGTGCCTGCGTGTGGTTTCACTGCGAGCCCAGATAAGCTTAAATGCTCGCTGCTGTAAAGCTGCGGCCGAATGCAATTTGACATTGACTTTGTGACTGCACCACAATGTTGGTGGAGCGTCGTCTCACTGTGTAACATACCACATAATGTTCAGCACTGTCCCCCTCCCCACGCACCCCCCCTCACCCCACGCTTGTTTTAAATCTCAGCTACAATGCATTTATTTACAAAGAAATATTTGAGCAATAATAAGGTCACATATTTTTTTTTCTTCTTTTTCTAACTTTTCTTTTTTTATATACTTAGCCTACTTGTTTCTTTTAGAAAAAAAAAAAAAACAGCCAAAAAAATGTGCATTTGTGGCGGATTTTGTTCATTTAAATTCTAAAACTGTGTTTGTTTCTGTTTTGCAGAGGATTTGGGTTTGTTACGTTTACAGATGCTGCCAGTGTAGATAAAGTCTTAGCTCAACAGCACCACGAATTAGACTCAAAGACGGTGAGTTTATGCTTTTTGCACTTATATTCGACTTTTATTCATTCTGCCTCTGATTTGTTATGCCAACTGTCACTTCTCCCCCCTACACACTTTGCTCGAGGGCCCCCATGGCCAAACACCTATTAAGGTTAACAGGCTGCTTCAGTCAAAGTCAGGTGCATTGGCTAAAATGTGCAGCATGTTATATATTTTTCTGTGCTGCCACATATGCAGCGCTCACATATTTGATGTGGACACAAAAGACTGTGCTTTCTCTGGCTTTTGTCTGATGACTTTTGATGTACTGATCATGTAAGTGTTAAAAAGAATAGGCAGCCCCCCCAGAGACACACTCAAAATAGTGTTTTTGTATTTAAAATCCATACTAATCTCTTTAAAAAAAGAAACACCACGGTGCTGAAACAAACTATTGAATTTAATAAAACATAATTGCATCATATAAATGTATTAGTGTGGTAGCAATCAATGAGGAGCAACGAGACGAATATTTGGCGTCACAAACATGCTATAGGCTCCAATAAAAAAAGAAACCAAGCAACGGTATGATTTGCTAAGACCAAGTTGATCCATGTACATTGAATTTTTGTGAAGTTTCAAAATTTGTCATCAGTGAAATGATTAAAGATTTTAGAGAGATTTCTCACAGTGATTGATTACATGAGATTCAGCTGAAAGGAAAATTATCTTCTGTTCAATATCTAGATCTGGAGGCACAGTGTATGTAGTTGCAGATACACATTTCCTGTCACCTGTGGTAATCTTAAAGATACAGTATTGTGTAAATTTATTTTTATATTTCAATCAATCTAAAATGCTTTTTTTTCGACATACCTTGAAATTCTTCTTTTTTTATTGGAGACAGTGATCTTTCTGCATGGTCTTCAGAATTACTCTTTGTTGAAGGCTCTACATCTTTAAACAGGCTTTTGGGTTTGGTATTTGTGTAAGTCTTAAAAGAGAGAGAAAAAACGTATTTTTATTTACATATTAAAAACACATGCTTTCCGTTTTATTGCTTTTTACTTGCATATATCTATATATATAAAAATTTAATCTAAAATTGGCAAATTGCTTGTTTTAGATCCTCTTTCTTCCCTTTAAAAAAGGATAATTTCCCCCCAGTGTTCCACTTGAAGATTTATTTTAGTTTTACTGCGTGGAAGCGTTTTATTTGTTGTGTCCTCTGCCCTATCAGCGCTATTACTGTGTTATAGGACAATTGGTGATAAAGCCACCCAGTACCTTCATGGAGAGGAAAAGCAAGGTGAAATTAGCTATAGGTAACATTTACAGTGTCCATAGAGGGAAGTCCATACAGGCTTTTTAGATGAGGGGAGGGATTCAAGCATACTTTGAATCCTGAGCAGTTTGATAACTTAAAGTTTGACATTTTGAATGAACAGCTCTGTGACAGTTTGACAGCACATATACTTAAAGCAAAGGTCGGTGTGTGGGGAGGGGGTTGCATATAAGAAAATACACTTACAGCTGAGAGCTGGCCGGCGCTGCTCCGGTCTTGTGCTGATGCCTGATAAATGCAGCCGTTCTTGCTCCGTTGCCTTGCCCGAAGGCACTCTGTGAAAGGTGGCAGGAGGAAACAGTTAAATTCCTTTCAGTTGTTTTAATTAGTCCGTTAAGATTTTCACTGGATTATACTGACGACCTGCTAATACCTCATTCCCAAAGCTCAGGGTTTCTCCTTAGGTCATGGTCATTGATTATTCTTGGACCAATACGGAACCTCATTCATCCTCTTATTAATTGTGAAGTTCAAAGGAAAATAATTTCATTACTGACGACCTTTGTTTAATCCAGGTAGAATGCACTATTAGTCATTGAAATTGTCATTTGTGATGCTTCACCATAAAGTAACTGTTAAAACATGCAAGATAGTTTCAATCAGCAAATGTAAACGAGTCCTATTACATCTCACCTTTTGAAAGCTTGAGGTCGAATTTTGCAGACTTGAGTCATACATTTTTTATCTGACAGTGCTTTTACTCTGAGAAGCTAATATCAGGTCATCATTGCCAGTGGATGTAAAGTTAGAGCTGAGCTCTGCATCCTGACCCATTAGCCTTTTCTTGTTGCAGAGAGATGTTCCTATTTTTTTATTATAACCCTATTGGTTTTGTTCTGTTTTGAAATTCGTGTTTTTAGGCAGAAGAGACTAAAAAATGAAAGCAAACAAAAAGCAAAGACTGAAATCAATTTTTTTTATTCAAATGTGCCTGGTTCTGGAAAATGATTTTTTTTTTATATCAAATTGTAATTCTTTAACATCTTTTTTTTGCAATAAAAGCAAAGTTTTTTTGGCCCATAATAAATCATTTCTTTTTATCTCTCAGATGCAATCATTCACTTTGAAGCTATAGACAAATTATTTAAGTGTGCTTTTTTTTATGAAGGTAACTTTACTGCTTGCAGGTGTTGGTAGTCCCAGATTATATTGTCACTGACGTGCTTGACTATACGCTGAAACTGTTCTTTTCTAGTTTCTGGAGCACAGTTGTTCATCTGCTTGCAGAAAAGAAGCCCAAGTTGTTTGCACTTCTCTTTTATTACCATTTGTCACTTTGCTTTATCTGCTGTGCTGTTTTATATGTTAAGGTTCCCACTATCAGGATGGCATTGCATCGGGATCTATCATATCTTTTATAAAGTTGCACAGAGGCAGCACGAAAGAAATAATTTGGGCCAGCAGAAATGGATCATTTTTTTGATGTGTTTGCAGATGCTGATTTGATACAAGTCTCCTACTTTTATAGTGTTTAAAGAAATCTTTATGGTTTCATTTGTCCCTGTTAACCTTGAAGGAAGAGGGTGGCTAGAGGTGGTAGGACTGTGTATGAAAGCTGCATCCTGTCAGGAATATAGTCGACATTTCCTTTTTTTAATATTTCATTTTTAACAATAATAATAATAATAAAAAATGGATTATTCTTCGAGGCTCATATGGATAGGATTATATCAGAACTGCCTTTGAACTGGGATGATATGGCTAAAAAAATCTAATGTCCATTTTTTTTCCGTTTCGAAATCTGATCATTTGTTTTTTGTTTGTTTTTCACTAAAGTTTCACAATAAACTTGATAACATAAATTTCTTTTAAATACTAGCTTTGAATTTAACTATTCTCTTTGGGAGGTGACCGTAATTATATAGGGATAATGAAATCCAACCTTTTAAAGATGCTTGTGAAATAATCATGTTTCACAACAAACAATGAAAATATAACAGACTAAATGTCTGCTCACACAGTGAGCGGTTTTATCAGTAATGAGAAACCATCTAAAAACAAAAAGGGATTAACTGATGCCAGTCAGATCCATGGAAGCCCTAGGAGTGAACTAGTTCAAAAAATTATACAGATTCTCCAAAAATTAAATCTATATAAACAAAACATCCAGTGAATCGATAAAATCGATTAATCGCCCAGCCTTACTTTGAACTTTTGGTGCTTTTCAGATATGTTTAACTGAATTAAAAAAAAGGCAGCAATTGTTTTAACAAGTAAAAAGTCATTTTTTTATTTAATACAAAAATATGCAGTGAAATAAAATTTTGTTGGAGGATCTGCTTAAATAACCTGCTTAACTGGTAACCTGGTAAGATTTGAAACATATGAAAAAAATAATACAAAAGTAAAATAATATTCAATTTATAAAATATTGTTCTACACCACACAGAATTATTGAGCTGGGCTGAGCTGGAGAAGCTAAACACATATGATCAAGGACAAAAGGCTTAACCTACTTTAATATTTGGCCATAACGCCATAATGTTATACTTTTTCATGAGGAGTAATTAATCTCCATCAGCCTCACAACTTTGGAAAAGAAAACGTTCAGAGGGCGGAAAGACAAGTTGAAAAAGAAAACACCATTAGCTCTTTTGTATAGGCAGGTTCACAAGTTAAGTTTAAAGGAGGAGTTCATTTACCCATCATGCAAGTGTTTCCAGTTCCTATAAAAAAAGTTGTTCTTCCAAAACCCCTTCAGGTTGTAGCACACGTGTTGAGAAGTTGTTTGAATGTAAGAAACGACAAGCAGAGGATCAGGGCAGATAAATCTAACTGGATTCAAAGATGTTGATGTAAATTTGAAAACAAAATCACTTCTGCCTCACTTTTATACACACTGAGTGCGTATGATTCTTTGCTGCCAGGCCTCCATCTTTAAACGCACCACATTCATGCTTCTTCCCCTGTTTAGCTGAGTTACATGTTCAGCAGTTATCCACCCTGCTGCTCCTCCTACTATTATCATAAGTCGATCACTAAAGTAATTGGGTTGTCTATCAAAAACAAAACAAAAAAAAAGCTGAATTAACCAAAAATAAAACAGAAATAAAAATATATTGTCCTTGTGGAGTAAAGGTCTGCAGCTCGCCTGCATCAAAATATTTTGTAAACCACAGCAAATAAGGTAAAATCTAGATCCTAGGTTTAATTGAACTTCCATAAATCTTTTTAATTACTGAATTTTACACTTTTATGTGTTCAATTAAATACATTTCATTTGGTTCCTCATAGCAAAGTTTTCCAATCACTCAAAATTGAAATTGGATTATGGTTTGGTGGTGTCTTTTATAGTTCCTGTTTCAGGGCACAATATGCACCACAGCTGTCTGAAAGCATTAGAAGTGTTGTTACTAAACAAAAACAGGTCTTGAAGTAAAATATAAATCACATAAAGTTCTTCTGTATGAGCTTTGAATGGTCTAAAGCTGAAAAGAAACTATAAAAGCTCCTGTAAAAATAATGAAAATATCTTCAGCAGATTGGAATGGATGTTTTTAAGCCCTTGTTGCTTACTGCTCAGTGAACTAAGTAGGACAGGTAAGCTGTTCTTTCTGAGATAAGGCAGCCATAGGAAAAGCCAAGCAGAGTTCCTAGAATGCATTGCATCAGTTTGTATTATCAGACATGAATTAAAGCCATGGGTGGAGAGAACACTATTTCTGGATGGAAATATTGGAGCTGGTCATTCAGATTGTTAGAATGTTACTTTTACTGCAACATTTTGCATAGATTGCTTTAAGGGAGTGATGATATTGAATGATTTGTGGGTGTTTTTTGTGTTATATTAACCTTTTTTTATGATTAAACAAGACATAAAAGCCCCAAACTCAAATTTAACACTGAGGAAATATAAAAGGGGAAAAAAAGGTGGCTGTCACGCAACTTGCAATGAAGTAGAATCCCGCTAAAGCTTAAGAACATATATTTGTTCCATGCAAACTTGCAAAGGTCATAGAAATCGGTTTTGTTGTAGGGTTGGGTCGTCTATCTACCGACTCACGTTTTTCAGAATGCTCAGAAAAGATTAATTGTTCTCAAAGTTTCTGAAGCAATATTTACGGAACCAGTAACTGTGTGACCTTTCATTGAAATATCCCTCATGAATGAAATTGGTTCATTTGCATTTACTTCTTAAGATAACCTGAATTACACAGTTGTGTAACTCAGAATGTCTTCTGACCAGCAAAGCAGTTTTATGTGATATCGCTTACAAGAAAATCTAACTGAAAGATTTCAGTTGGATTTCACAAATGTTTGGAATCCTTATTTAAACATTTTCCCAACATTTACTGACTTAAGAGTTACAGAACTAAGATACTTTGAACAAACAACCTTTCCCCTCCTGCTATTTTTTTTCCTTTTTTCTTTTTCTTCTCTTTTATTTTTCATCCTCAGATTTTTGTCCGGTTATGAAAACACTTAGGGAAGGATGAATGCGAATGAAACATATGGGCATACAAAGCCTGAGGGTTTCAAGACACACACGCTGGTAATTCAGAACATATTTACCATTTTTCATGATGTTTGGTTCAATTCAGATAGATTCAGCCTGTAGCATCTGTTCAAGAAGATGTTTTCAAGGCAGGGTGCTATGAACCAGAGAGATCACAGTTACACCATTTCCCATCTTGCAAGTGACAGATGAAACATTTATAAAGCAGTGCAATGATCGCTGGTTAGTTGAGATATTTTATTTTTCGTGTGTGTTTGCTTCAATGCAGATTTACCCCTGGTTGATGACTACCAATATTTATAAATGGAAATTAAGAAACATGAAACGCAAAAACATTAATTTAATTTTTTATGTCATGAATTATTTTAAAGCCCACCTACACCCAAGTTTGATATTTTTTCGTATGTTTGTTCGTTTTCGGTCCAGGTTGCTTCAGCTCTTACTGACACCAACTCACCTTGTCCTGACATTCTTGATGCTTCTGGTCTAACTAGGAAAACAACCCAATAGGGAATCTGGAGAGGAGGCATGAATGAGCAGCAGCTCGATAGGACTTAGACATAAAGTCAAATTAGTGAGCTAAAGTGACTTGCTCCTGTTTAAGTATAGCAGGTGCTCCATCTTCTGCAGTTAATTAAGGGAGATGGCAGTATTAAGAGCATAGAGTACCTGTCGCTTGTCACATACAGATCGTTGGATGCTTTTCCAGGCAGCGATGTTGTAACTCTTTAAAAAATATTAGTCGGGTTCATAATTAATACGATGGTTTTGCATGTTTTTCAGAACCCAGAAAAGTGACAACTTGTTGAAAAATTTGGGGATCATAACAAACCGTTCTTTCAAAAGGTGTTTTATTTCTCAGCAAAAGCTAGTCCAGATCGACAGCCCAGATATGACATTTTAATTTTGCGTCTGTTCTGTTGCTATCGCACATGCACACCTGTGGACTTGCTCTCTCTCCTATTAGAGAGAAGCTGTGAGCTTTGATAAGGCTTTTTTCCTTTTAGCTTAAACACCACATCATCACAGTAGCTTAGATATGTCTTAAGAGAGAGGAAAAGAGTTTACCCAGGAGCTGCATTAATATATGAAATCCTTTTGTATGATGTGAACTTAAGATATATACTGGTTCTATGCCCCGATCTCCCACAGGTTCATGCAGAAGCAGCCCTTGGAGACCGTCTCGTAAAACGCAGAGAAAAGATAAAAGCTGGTTGGTTTGGTGGGGGATTCCTTTTGGTCTGCTCCCATTTATTATGTTGACATATCAGGTTGTATGATGTCTCCAGGAAATCCACTTTTGCTCTTTGAGAGTTTATATAACAAAGCTGTATCAGAAGCTGATATGAGGATGTCTTCAACTGATGAACCATATGGAGTTGAAGCAAATATATTAAGGCGATTCACTGAAAAAAAAAAAAAAGACTTGCTTTGCTTGAGGCTACAGCTACACAAGGTGCCTCACCAGTATCACATCATTACCATGTCGGTAATAGTGCCTATGTGCTTTGCATGAACTGAAGCGTGTAGACTGGTTAGATAGTTAAGATTTATCTGAGGCACTCACATTGCAAAAAGCCACACATACTGTAATTGCAGAGCTCTTTGGAAATGGCATCACATTAGTGGATGCCAGTCAATTGTACATAACAGGTTCTGCTACCATGAGATTGCTAGAGTAATTGAATAAATGGAAAAAAAGGACCCCGTACGTTTTATAGACAGCTGTAGATAACAGCTGCTGGTAATAATAATACCCAAATCTATGTATGAGATAAAATATTTTTTCACCCCTCCAAAAAAAAAGCATGTCATTTACTGGATACGCATTAAAAGATTTTGCCTTGGCTAAAAAAAACAAGAACATTTTCATTTTGCGGAACATTACTGAACAACAAGTAATGTCTGTCAGTGACTGTTGGATATTATGGACTCATCTTCCGGCACTTTTTAGTCCCATATCGGTCAAAGCAAACTGTTTACTCCGAGTCTGATTTCTTCTCTTGGTGGAGGAATGTAGTGAAGGGTTATTTTTTGGATTTCTTTCTGCTGCTACTTCCGAAGATATTTTCATCGAACTTGGATAGAAAAGACAAAAAAGCAGATTCCATTTAAATAAAGGTAAAATGTGGTTAAAATGTGAAAGTGTCCGGGCATCATGGACGTTTCTTGATGATTTCATTCGGTTGACTTAATCAGATGAGCTAAAGATGATGACTAGTCATCCCCAATATTTCCCATGAACTATGCCCCATTGATGTGTGTAACTCATCCCCTAATTTAATTAATATTTAGCTTTGAAACTCTTGATCATTTTTTCTTTAAGATCCATCCATTTTCACCCTTTCAACAAGCTTACGTTTAAATTCACAGAACATTACCCAACCTTTTTGGCTTTTTTGTTAAGAACTGTCAAATAATCAGACATGTCAAAAAAAAAAAAAAAAAATCACAAAACGTATGGTAATTATGCTTTATTAAAAATTCTATTCAAAATGTTTGATAGGAAGAAAAAAAACAGATGAGTGGGATAACACTTGGAAGGATACTCAAGTGCATGTATCACCAGTGAAACAAATGCACTGCAGGTCCACTTAGCTGTTCCTAAACCTAAAGTGTCTTACATAACGAAGAGAAAAGCTCCAGGAAGGAAGTATCAGGTGAAATTGACACAACGTTTCAGGCTTGGTGCTTAGATTACCCAGTCCAGATCATAATTCATGTACTAGATCTGCCTTTGTTTATTCTTATCAAAAAAAAAAGTACAGTCTTAGAAAAATAATTGTCAGCAGTTCTTAGATTTTAAGTCTTTGCTTTAAGTGTAAATTAAGCTATTAAAGAATGATTTAAGTGATATTCTGTGCATTTAGTTGCTCCATCTTTTAGTAGAGGACTGGCCTTGATTGTCACAATTTATCACTACACTTGCAGCAAGATGAATTATCATCCCAGCAGATCCCAAAAAACCCAATCAGTTTACACTAAACAAAAAGGTTTGATAAATATATATTTTTATCAGAAAGTAAACCTTAAAAGTGGGAGACGTAACTAACTATAGGACTTTTGTATTCAGAACATAATCTGTTGTCTTTGCTCAAACAGGGTGCAAGGGAAAAAAAATAATTGAGTTTGAATTGGTTATGCCTGAGGCTAAGTGCTAAAACAAATCTTTAAATGAAATTTATTACAAGCGGGGTTACCGTGCCCAGGTGTTATTGAATTCATTTCTCATTCTGACCTGATTTAGAACGATAACGGTAATAAGTGAGACTGGCAGAAAAGATGACAGTGACATTGCACATCATGGATTCCCTTCAAACAGATTAAAATGCAGTCAGTCTCAATGGCTTAATTGATCCATGCAGGTGGTGTCTTTTCTTTCAATTGTTCCCCTCAGCAGGGTGTATTATCATTTTCTTGAATAAATCCATCTGTGCCAATGGAGTCAATTTCTCAACTGCTAAGAATTTCTTCCCCATTTAGATGTATTTAAGTTTCATGGATAAGAAAATCTAGTACCTCATTAAAAGGTTTCCATGAAACAAGTAACAGGGAGATGTTGGTTCTTTAAATCGTTTGCATTCACCCAAGGACAATTTAGGGGGGGACAATGTGGTTGGAGGCAGTTCACTGCTCTTCACTGTAAGTGTAAGGTTGATGAGACACCCCCCCGCCGCCTTTCCACTCACCACCACAACATACCTTCATACCACAGAAATTAATGAGGAAAATGAAACTAATGAGATAACAAGCACAAGATGGAGAAACAGGCTGATCTGACGCGTCCTCTCGGTTATTTGGCAATATCTAGAGGCGTCACCGGGCCTCAGACTCTCATTTTCTTCCTGTCATATTCAATCAGCGATTCCTGCCTAAAAATAAAAAGCGAGTCTCTGGCGTGACCATGACCAGCAGGACGTTTGGTGTGGCTGGTCTGCCCACTTTCTTTCGCCTTTAAGGTTGGGGGGGATGCTTTCATGACCGATGGATCCATGTGCTAGTGTGAATGTCTCGGTCTAAAGACACACGCAGTAATGATTAGTAATGATGATGCGGTTTCACAAAGTACGTTGCTCGGTGGAATAGATGCTGTGCCTGAAATGTTTCCGTGAGCGTCTTCCGTTGTAGATAATTAGCAGCGTAAAGTAATGAGGTCAGTGGTAATGGTCATTTCTCTTTACATGCTTTTGTCCTGATGAGTGACAACCCTAACTTCTCCTAATTAAGCCAGTTTTTTTCTGCACAGCTGTGTACCTGGATCATTTCTAAGGAACCAGGTAAGGTAGTAGGTCATCAGTGAATTTAAATACCAGGCTGTTATGTGGTAGGGATTAATGTACTGAGTGATAAGGCCTTTAAAACGCTGCATTACATAGCAGTTTGCAAATGAACTTGAGATGGGGACTGTACACTGAATTAGGAAGTGATTTAATATACTACAACATTTAAGTGCTGTTTGCCATTTGTTTTGCTGAATTGTTCAATTGCAGCGTGGCTCTGTGAATTGCTGCAGAGAATCCAGAATCAATGTGTTGTTTGAGGAAATGAGCTGCAACATTAATTAGGCAGGGGAAGTATTAGGCATGTTCACTTTGTCAAATTGGACTACATTACACATAAAAGTTCTCATGTTTCTACGACAGCTTGGTTCTTTCACCAGCTCTCACAATGTAATGGCTGTAATTCTGTGAGCTATAAGTATATTGCTTGTTTGAATTTAAACTATTCTAACAGCAAAGAAGGCTGTGCATCCACCAGTTTAGCTTAATAAATTATAAACATACATGAATATTTTAGGTAGCAAAGTGCCAATTAACTGTGGTGCTTAAACGTCTGTTAGTATTTCTGGAAATATAAGGATTCAACCACTAAATCGTTGTGTAGCTGTTTTTTTTCTTCCTTTTTAATTGAAATTTTCTAGTTAAGACCTCCAGAGTAAAATATATATATAATGAGACTATATTATCCTGTCTTGTGGGAGTTTATTTAGCTTTTCCTTTTACTTTCAGTCAATGTTTTACATTAGATTGAAGCAACTTTAGTTAAATAGCTTCACCCTTGAAATGTTGGTTAGTTTCCTGTTAAGAAATGGTCAGTTTTAAGTTGTTAGGCAAAGCATCTGTTGAAATTGAAATAAGATTTTTTCTACAGGGATTATTTGACTAAGCGACTTGTAAGCTTAATAATTGGCTCACTGTTTGGAAATCTTTAGTTGAGTCGGAGATGCTCATTGGTCAGCAATCAGTTCTGGTCTCACCACTGAATATTTTGTTTAAAATATGACCTAGGCTTTATTTCATTTCCATTTAAATTGTATTCTGTTTTCTTCTGACATAGAGATATTGATTTATAAGAAAGAAAGATCTGTTTTTGGTCTTATCTGTCCACTAAATATTTGTCATGAAAGAAACAACCTATTTCCCCCAAAACAGTTACATACTTTAGTAAAAGCAACAAAATTAATTTTTCAGTGCAATACAAATCTGTAAAATAGTGCCAAGGCCTAATACTACCAGAGTTAGCATTAGTGATAGGATATGTTTGTGTATCTCTTCCAAACAGAGCTTTTTATTTTAAAAAATAGTCTGTGTTTTAGTCTTTTTTTCTTTACTGAATATTTTTTAGGATACAACCAAATCGTTACTCTACCACTGCTGTGTTTTACTGCATGTTATAGAGCTGGAAACTGTATTTTCTTTTCCATGGAACTATTTATTCAAGGCTTCAGTATCATCTATTTGTTACCTACTTTTCAAAAATATGATGAAACCATAAAGCTGTTTCTGTTTTTTTTTACTGATGGGATAAAGTTAATATACTGGAAAATGGTATTTTTCCCTTCCTACTGTCACAAAGCTATTTATGTAAACCTACAAAAAGTGTTTTGGTGTCATCTGTCCACTAAATGTTCCTCAATAGCCACAAGCCTTTTGTTGACGGTGATCTTTAGCCGAGCAGCGATGTTGCTTTGTAATGCTTTCATTCAGAGCAACATTGCTCTATTTTCCTCCTTTTTTTTTGAACGGCTATTAAATATAATGAAATATTATTCTCGATGACTGAGACTGTGAGCAGTCGTCCTCGTGCTACTTTTGTGGACACAGCTCCTCCATCCACAACTAACTTGTCTTTCTGTTCTGGTTTTCAGATTGATCCTAAGGTTGCCTTTCCCCGACGGGCCCAGCCTAAGGTAAGAATGAATCTCCCCCCCAACAGTGCTCCTAGAAAATGATCATACTTCATGTTGCCTGCTAAGTTTCATTGTGCTCGCACAGCCTTCACAAAGGGACACAAACATCATGACTGCATGTGTTGCTTTCTGCTTTGCTATGTTGTTTAACCAAAGCGGTTCAAGCTACAAATGAATGAGGGGAACTTTTCATCAGGAAAGATCTGTTTTCTTTATTTCTGTGTTTTACGATGCTGTGGCCTCATCTTTTCCTTATTATGCTGGTTTTCCCTTCTGTTGCTGCAGTTTTATTCAGGAGTGATATAAGTCAAGCTTCCCTGTCTGTTTAAGGCAGCAGTGCACTGCTGTTTGTAAGATGTTCTTTTAGCCTGGATGAAAATAATCAAGATCCTCCTTTCTTTTGTTTGCTGCTAAAATGTCGCTGGTAGCACACATTAATATAAAAGGGCAAGTTTTATTTTTAACTGATTAGGCTGATATTTGCCTGAATACATTTTTTTTCCTGAACTGAATGGAGACTCCCAGCTGACAGTGATGAATTACACTTACTGGCTGAATTAGAAGTCGGAGTTCTTTTGTCACATCCGGAGTTGAATGAGACTGAATGACATGAGTGATTTAGAAATATCTTTATTGTGCTGTATGCATGCAGAAATTGTCACAATTAGCACTGAAACAATGGGTGATTGAAGAAATAAGCCATATTCCAATCATGCAGGAACTGTCACACAAGCTCTTCATGATGCGTATTATCTTTTCTTTTCTTGATTACTGGTCTTGAGCGGTTCTGTCTACAATTAAATATTCAGCATGTGCAGATGGCACGGTGGAGTAGTCAGGGGGGCTTTGTTGACATGCCCCCTCATACCATCCACCGGCTATGAATGTGCAAGGCTATAGCGCAGTGCACTGTAGCGCCATTCAGCATCGCTTTCGGGAGCTTTTTTCTACCTAAACCAGGAGGAAATCAATAATAGATTTTCTCCTTTTCCCTGGATCACAGAGAGCGGCATTGTTAAAGACTTGTTCACGTTTCAAAATAAGGAATTGGCAGCCGAGGCTTTCAGAGCTAGAGCACCCTGTGACTTAAGGATATCAGTGCCTGGCTGAGGAACAACCTGCATTTTTTTTTACCCCCATTTTTTCTTACTTGGCAAGGCTATCGACTTAACTTCATCTCATCTGAGCTTTACTAATAAAAGTTGAAGGTGCCGTGCAACAACTCGGGTGTTTGATGACGCTTTCAATTACTAGGTGAACAAGTGAGTCAGCTTGCTGTGCCAGTTTATACTTTCATTTCTTCTTCATCATGATACAGACTTTTGAAACAACTTCAAGGAAAAAAAATCACTGTTATTTTCTGAAACATCCTTTCCGTAACTGGCACTTTAATGAGATTGTGTGAGCATTACAACAATGATTTATTAACTATTCATAAAATAAGCTTTTGAGAATAGAAAAATGTTTTTTTATTGAAAGTGGACTATAAAAGTTCCTGGATTAAACCCAATAGTGGTTTGTACTTTACATTCAGCTGATTTAAGACATTTAAAAGGAGTCCCATTCGGATGTTCCTATTTTTAAAGTCCTCTCTGTCTAGAAGGAGCTTTCTTTTGTCCCTTTGTTTTCCTCCACTGTCTGTCTGCTTATGCAGTGGTTGAATAGGTTGCCTCTTTGTTTAAAGAAGCTTGGCTTGGCAGGTGCTTGAGCAGCTCGGGCTTTCGGGGATCGAATCATAAGGAGACCAATTGACGCTCTCAGGAGTTAACTACAACTTCAAACCTGGCCAGTGACCTCTCACGCTCAGTGCAGTAATATGGCAAAACTATACAGTATGTACGTCACGTAGCGTAATGCTGAAAAAAAGGGAAGGAGGTGAAGGTGAACAAAGAGGACATTTCACTGTAAACAAGCGTGGATGTTTGCGGCAGGTTGACAGGATCGGAGAAAAAAACAGCAACTTGTATGAGCAGAAATTCCTGACGCTGCCCTGCAACATGACAGTGGAGAGTCCTAAACAGACATGAAGTTGTTCGACATCTGACGGTCGTTAGGTTACATTGCAATGCAAACATTTACTGAAGTGTATTTAAATCTATTCTAACATGTAACTGTAACTAAACAAACCTTTAAAAGACAAATCAAAAGTTTGCTGTGTGAATATATTAGATACCAAGATAGAATAACAGTGCTCGACAAAAGTATTAACCTCCCTTTGAACTTTTTCAAACTAGTATCACAATAAAACTCCAAACCTGAATGTATTTAATATTTCTGATATAACTGAGCAAGGCCAGGCACCCTTGGATTTAGCTTAGGACTTTGACGAGGCCATTCTAACCCAATAGAACAAAGGTCTTTTGGGTGGTGTCAAACTGTGGTGTCAAAAGCTGGAAGGGTGAACTTCACTTTTGCGCTAGAATCAGAGAGCAGCCAGAGCAGAAACAAAGCTGCTGAAAACCAAATAAACTACCAACACATTTCATTGGCTGTTTCAGCTCAAGCTGCACTTTATTCTACATGCTACATTACATTTTACTTATTTTGTTTCTCCTTTTTCTCAGAAAAGTTACATTTTGTTTGTGAATTAATGCCAAATGTTTTCTTCAAAGGGGGTTTAAGATTCTCGAGGTACCTCTCAAAAGATGATCTAGATTTGTGTTGGGTTTTTATTTGCATCTGTGCATAATTTATATAGTCTGATCCAATGCTTCACCAAAATTTCATTATATTTACATATTGGCAATAAAAAATTGATTCTTCAAACTTTAGTTTAGATACACGCCTCTTAATCCCAAACAGGGGAATGTCTGCACTCATTTCATGCAAATTATAACTTAAAGTTTAATCATCAAATTATTTTTATTATTATCAATCAAAATGACATTTTAGAGAGGTTGTTTATTCTGCTCCATAATCTGATCAGTGTCCATTTAAACACCTGTTCTGATCATGTCGTTTGGATTGAAGCGAACTGAACCGGCACTACGTATGTGGAGGATAAGGCAGCAGTGCTGGGCAGCACAGAACTTTGAAGGATGCTAATCTCCTCCTGCTCTCACATCCTGTAACCCAGAAACGGCATGAGATGTTGAGCCTTGACCTACAGCGGTCCTTTCTGGGCACTCCGGATGGTCAGAACTAACACACCTCATGTTTTTATGTTCTGTGTGGGCAGCATCAGATGAGTAATCATGCAGACCAACATTAAGGCTCTGTCAGGCTTTGGTGTGTCAATCACTACTCTGCTGAGGGCATTTGAGATCACTTCAATAGAAAAGAAATAAAGAAAATGATCAGTGTTTAGAATTTTATGGTTTTTGTTATATCGTCCAAAAGAAATAAACTCGATCCATATTTGTGGTAGAGGAGGGCTTTCCATCAGGTACCAGAAATACGAAGCAAGTGGGAATTACTGCAACGGCTAGAATAGCTTTTATTAGTGACACAGAGGAAAAGGCATGGAAGACGGATTCTGTGTGAATGAGGGGTTAAGAATATGGCCCAGTTGAAGTGACAAAGGAGGTGATCTACTGAACATGTGCAGACAATCAATCAAATTTACTGACAAATTTTGCAGAGCCTGTCCACACAGTCATCCACACACATCAAGGGAAAGGAATCTCTCATTGTGACCTTGTTCACACTACAAATGTCTGTTACAAGGTCAGGAGGTCTGATCTGGTTTCCATGCAAGTAAACATGGGGAGGACCAATTGGGGCACAGAGGTTTATGCTTTAGCATGTTCTTCACGTCAGGTTCCAGTATTTCCTGTTTAAGTAAGGAAGAAATGCTGCCGAAGTGATCAGCATCTCCTGCATGAATGTGGTTCTCAATTAAATTAGGAATCAAAGGGTCTGTCTGAGAGCAAAGGAAAAAATGAAATAGCTTATTTAACCCCTTTCTTTTAGAAAATGTTGAATGCTCCAACACAGCATTCAAGTTATTGAACTTTTACCCAACATCCCTGTAACATGGACCCATCAGGTGGTATTATTGAGCTTCTACACCAACTGGTATTGCATCCTCTGTGCCATCTTATGGAAGTGACAAGGCTCTAGCAGGTGAACATTAAAAACTTATGATCTCCTTTAGGATATGATTTCCATCCAAAGTAAAGAGCTAATGTGCCCATGACAGGAGACAGTACCAACACTTTGATTTTTCCCGGAAAAAAATCAGAAATCTGCGCCCCAAAATTCACCTGGGTTTAAGTTCATGCTTGTAATCTTTTCAAGTTGAGTTTTGCCTGTTTATCCAACTAGTTATCCACTAGAACTGCTTAAGGGCCCAATCAGAATGACCAAAAACAAGCTAATTTGGACCAGGACTCAATACTAAACTTCAATTTGATCCCATTAAGTCCAATTCACTTAATTCATATAACTCAAGTTCACAGCACTTGTCACACTTAAGGCACTTTATCGAATAAATGCAGTCAAATCATATGGCCATTCAAAAAGAAAGAAACAGACATAGAAAAATAATACTTTCACTGTTATATGATATTTAAATAGCTCCATGTGTGGCTCTGTCTAAGAAAGAAACTATTAAGCAGATGAACTACTTAATAGTTAATCAAAACACACAAAGTCATAGTGAATCTAAGCCAGGAGCTACTACTAGAAGAGAAACCAGACTGATCGCTGAATGAAAGGCCTAAATGTTCCTTCTATAACATGAAGTTGTTGATACCAGCAGCACAGGCGATCCCTCCTTTCAGGACACGTCAGCTAAACAGAGCGACTGGCTCAATAGCAACTATGACAAGAAAAAGCAGAGAGAACATAAAGTAAAAAGTTTAAGTAAGTAGCCATTAAATATTAGAGTGAAAAAGTAAACTGCTTGCTTGACAATGTCTGCTAGCATGAGCCACTCAACTCCTGTTCCCAGTCACAGTTCATTTCTGATTCAGTGTTTGAACGAACCTTCCAATAGCTCTCTGCTCCTTTAAATGCAGAGGAGTAGACTGGCTGTGTTTTACCAGGAGTTCAAACGTCTCTGCAAATATTTTGAATTTAGTTTGTAATCTACAATGTAATCCTTAGGATAACAAAACCAGATGTAAACTAAAATGATGCTTTAACCACTCATCATAATATGTATCAGGTAATTACACTATTACAGTAGCTGAGTACATATTTCTTGCCTTTGACCTTTGTAATGAGTTTATTGTCAATAAGCAAATAATCAAGAGGCACGAAGGTATCAGATTGATTGCTTAGTTGGGTTTACCACTCAGTTTACAAACAGGGTTTGTCTTAATGGAAAGGATGTTTTAGTTTGGGCAAAGTGACTACCCCAGAACTTTGAAACTATTCATCACTTATATTCATCCCCTTTCTGCTGAGTTCCTCGGTCTTTATGATGCTGTCTGTTTACCGATCTTCTCTAATAAACCCGATGGTTTCACTGGGCTGTTAATACTGAGCTAAAACTACACACAAGTGGGCTTTAGATTTTATTTCAGGGCATCAGGAAGTTAAAAGCCACACTTTAAATTTCCGCACATACCATTTCGTTTTCGTCAACTTTATCTTATAAATAAAAGAATGCTTTTGCTTGGCACAGTCAATTGATCACAGCATGCTTTTTTAGCACCTAATATTTAAAGCCTGCCTTTAAATATGATCATGTTTATGCATGATTTGAAGAATCTTCTGTTTCTGTGTCCATTTGCACGACAATATCAGTAAAGGGCACAAAGAAGAGATAACCACTTGGGCCGTCAATCAGAGAAAACAGGTAAAAGAAATGCACACCATCAGATATGTTACAAATAAACAATGTCCTCCTACCTTAACTTATCTGATATTTATTTATTTATTTTTTACATGTCGGGTTATAAATAGAGGCTGTGCTTGCAAAAAAAGTCAAAAGTATCAATATAGGCTTGCCTACAAATATTCAGAGATTAGTTTGCATCTGTGGATGATTGACAGGTGCGAATGAAAGGATTAAACAATCATGATGTGATGCACAATGCTTTATGCACATTCATTTATGCCTCGCCTCCTCGTCTGTCTGGGGATAGCCAAGGCTTTGTGAGATAGGCAGCTGGACGTGGCTTTAGAATGCCAGGATTCCTCTGTAAAGGTTTCAGCATCTTAGCATTTAGTTCCACACCAACCAAACACTTCTTTATCCAGCGGCTTACTGGCAAAAGGCAATCATAGTGTATGCTGGTCCCTGCTGTGGATGCTTAGTTAGGATTTATTCGAGCTGTTATTTAACATGGATACAAGCAAAGATAAGATGAGAAGAAATTCATCCACGACTCGCATCACTTTTCTCTCCAAAGCATTGTTGGAAGTTCTAACCTTAGTTCACACCTGGAAATTGCTTAGCAGATGTGATAAGTGGCTGGCAAGTGTAAAAAAACAGAGGATTATCGTTTTTATGAGATGCAACATGCTGCTTGGATTAATAGCTGTGAAGTAATTGTAAGGTGTGAGTGATCAATGGCTCCTTGAGCAGAATTGGACACATCTTGATGCATATTATCCAGTTATCAGAACAGAGCTTGAAGCTTTTGTAAAAAAGAAGAATAGTTTAATATCTACATATTTTTTTTGTTTTTATAAGTGGAGTTTTTCCTGTTATCATGTGTCATTCTTTAGGTATTTCTCCACAAACAGGTGTGTTTTCAACATCCTGGCTTTAGACTACTATACTTATTTATTAAAACACACATACACAGATACACACCCAGCCTGCATGCTTTAGTTTTGCAACTGTGTAGAAAAAGTTGTAAATCAGACAGAGATGAGATAATTCACTGTCTCTATGCCTCACTGTTTGATATTTTCCAGTAAGACTCAAACTGAAACACGTAAACGAGGCCCGCTCAGTTTTCTTTGCCTCATTTTTTATTTATTTTTTTCTTTGAGGAATCAAAGACGGTTTTCTCCCGACATAGCTTCCAGATTTACCACTCAGCTGCCGGCGTCATTACCGCTGCTGCCGCCGCTGGTTTTGTTTCTCGCAGTGCAGTCACACACAAGCATAACATGTCCCAGCATGATTTTAATTGCCAGTGGGACTGTGGCCACTTCAGTGGGAGATGAGTTCTGATGGCTTGTTATGGAAATGAAAGGAGGGAGGTGCTTTGATTTACAGAACACTGGGCGTGACCCTCTCGTCGCACCTTTCAAAGGGATTTACCTCATAGGCCGAGTCATGCAGAGTCACCTCTGTGACCTGCTGCGTGGACTTTGGGATCCAGAACGAAGTCTCTGTTGTTGCATAAATCGATGTGTGCTGTGGAGAAGCAGCTGTAACAACACTTGGAGGAAGATGTTTATTTTGTTTGCATTGACACACTTCTTTTCCTTAAACCTTTCGTATTCAGCTCAAGGGAAGAGAGCCAAGTTATTACAGGAATAACAATAACAACACAAGCAACGTTAAAGATGGATAATAAGCCAGCCGTTTAAATCTTGCTTTCATGTGCCACAACTGTTTAATGTGCTTTTGTGTTTTTTTGCCCTTCCTGCCACCCACCTGTTCTTGTCACATTCTCTTTTTTCCCTCTTGTTTCTTCTGTCTGCTTTCCTCTGAATGGCAAACTGACCAGCACCCACCTCCTCCCCATGTCTGCATACCACAGATTTCTCCCAGGGACTCTTTGTGCTTTATGAGTAGAAGAACAAAAATGCCAGGTGTTGTGAGGTTACAGGTTTAGAAATGTCTGGATGGAACCAAGTTGGATTTAGGTCTTTTCCTGCTTTCTATTGTGTGAAAATCAAAACAGTGTAAGTACAGTTGGGGTTGGGCCCAAAAATTGATACACTTAAGAATCGCAATTGTCACTCATTACGATTCAGAATCGATTTAAAATTTCCCTAAATTTATTTTATATATATATATAAAAAAAAAATCTGGAATCTGAAATGCACATGTGCACAAAAGACACCAAAACAACGATGAAGGAAAATGAGACTTAACCGGTGCCAACTTTGCTAAAAGCAACGTTTTGTTTTTTACCAGAATAATGGAAATACTGAGCTGCAAAAAACGCATACCGTGTGCAAAAGCTAAGATCAGGTACTTTAGCAATACAACAAATTCACTGGCAAATAGTAGGTTTCATCCCTAGCTCAGAGTGGGCTAAAAAAAAGAACTTGTTCTATCGCCTGTTTCATAAAGAAACAGGCGATAGAACAATCACTAAAAATTTTTTAGTAAGACAGCCAGAGCTTTATGAAGAAACTAAAGACATATATTTTATATGAAAATGTATCTTTTTCAACTAAACCATTTGTATTATACAGAAGCACTTTATTTTTGGTCCAAATTATTTTATAGCTAGCTTGGGTAGACAGCTAACATGTTAAAGAAGGTGGTCAAATGAGACCAAACCTTAACTTTTGTTCTACACGCAAAACATTATGCTAACATTATCCCCCCCCCCCAAACATCCTCCCCAGTGTTAAAAAGAAACTGGTGGAAGTTTCATGGTGCTGGACTGGTTACATCAGGGAAGTGGGTCAGAGCTGAGAGGGAAATGGATTCAATTCATCTTTATTTAGAAATACTTTATCGGTCCCAAAGTCATAGTAAATGCTGCTGGATTTGTTTAATGAGTTGTAGATTTCAATACTTACAGACAGGAAGGATCTCCTGCAGCGGTCTGGGTTACAGTGGGTCTGAAGAAACCTTTGACTTGGTTTTTCAACATTTTTCCCCAAAGAAGATGCTGATAACAGCACAAAACCGTTCAGTTGCGCAGCATCCAAATGCTCCTACAACATGCAGCTACCTTGAGCAGCGTAATTTTAGAAATCAAATGGAGCTTTTTATAAGTCAGTCCTAGAAAAAAAATGTTGGCTGAGGCTCCAAAAAAGATTCCTGTGGAGGAGGATCCCCTTCTAGCGCGAGAAAAACTACATACATTCAGAAAAGAACTGGTTTAAATCAAAGCCTATTGTCGTTTCAGAATGGTCTAATCAAAGTCTGGGTTTAGCTTAGATTCTCATGCTGACCATTTAAGTTGAGTTTGGGTAATTCTGCAAAAAAAGAAATATTTTAGTCTTTGTGCGAGTTAATCTCATAAAATTAATATAAACCACATCAAGGTTTGTTGACGTAATGTGACCAAAACTTGGAAGAGCTCAAAGGGAATGATTACTTTTATAAGCCACTAGATGCTGTCTCCATTCAAACATTCCTTTTTTTATTTTTGCTTTGTCTGTCATTGTCATTCTTCTTTACTGCGTCTCATGTCTCACCCTCTCTCTTCAATTTTCTGCACTTTGTTCTTAGTCTTTAAAGATTACAAGGCCTTGTAAATCCAGCCTTGTGCCTTGCTCAGTTATTTGATCTAGATTTAGCAATATGATATTCCCCTCCTCAAAATGATCCTTATTTTAAATGACACAGCTCACTGCTGGGAAAATGAAACCGCTGTAGCTGCCAGTCCCTTTGAATGTCCCTGCGAGTTTATTAAAAGCACCAGCTTCCCGTTCCAACTCAGATCCGCGCAGCTGCACGAGTCGGAGAGAATATTCAAGGACAAAAGTCTACAGTGCAATGCATCAGAATGCTGCGTGGTTATCTTTGATGAGCATCACAGTTCATGACAATGAGCTCCCACTAACATTTCTGCTATGATAGAAGGCTCTTTATTACACATTCCATATTTTTCCTCTCCAGGAATTTTCAGATACCTCAGAGTATAGGAGAATGTGATGTTGTGCAGCCTATTATCCAAACCTGACATTGCATTTCAAGGCATGTGGCACAGGTCTTATTCCGGTGAGCAACCAAGATGTCCAGATGAAGAAATATTTTCTGTTTTTTCTCTGTGAATGCACTTTTGAAAATGGATTTTACAACTGACACTAAATGCATCAAGACAGGCAGAAAGACCAAGAGGCAGTCAGAATGCTACCAAAGAAAACTTTGACGGAGATGTCAGAAAAGTGACAAGCAAGTTGATGGGAATTCTTCACTGTCACACTCCCCTCGAACCTGGA
Source organism: Jordanella pulchra (assembly GCA_034780135.1). Classification (NCBI taxonomy): domain Eukaryota; kingdom Metazoa; phylum Chordata; class Actinopteri; order Cyprinodontiformes; family Cyprinodontidae; genus Jordanella; species Jordanella pulchra. Next base: position 8,693 of record JAUZNJ010118225.1, on the reverse strand, counting down.
AAGAAAAAAAAGGAAAAAAAGGAGCCGTGCAGGCAACATAAACAAACCCACCCTCATAGTGGATGACACAAGGAGTTTTTTTTTTCCTCTCTCTGTGGTAATGGCTGCTGTGTCGAAGCTGGAGATAGGTTTAAATCCCTGACCCGTCAGCTCCTTCGCTTTCAGCGGCCTCGGTGGAACTGCTCCAGATGAAAACGGGGCCAGAGCAGAGACATATGAATGACTGTTTGTTTGGTGGTCAGACACAATCACCAACTGAGTGACCCAGTTAACGGCTAGTCAAAGCAATGCTCAGTTCAATTCATGCATGTTTTTCTTTTTCATTTCACACTTCCTAAATGTATCTTGTGTTCTTTATTTTTTTTCTCTCCGCAGTGCTTTCAGCCAATATTTATGCTTCAATGGAAAGATAAATGATTTGTAAAAGTGAATGCTAGTGTAATTATTTTTTGCCGCAGATATAATATGAATACACATTTCTTTTGTTTGAATAATTGCCAGAGCTGCTTATAAATGGAGGGGATGTGTGCGTGATTCTTCTTTCCTCAGCCTCTCCTCTTTTCTGCTCTGGTCTCCTTGGTTGCGGGTGGAGAGTAATTAGGTTTTCTAGGGGATTGAGGGGGCTCTTACAATGCTTACCAATGGCAGCAGTCAGGCAGGCTAGTGCTGGCAGGGCAAAAAGGACAGAGGGCTGTGCAGGAGCCTGGCACTGCTAAACCTGATGCTGACTGACAGTAATGAGGACAGCCTGCTAGCCAGGATAGAGAGGAGAGAGCACAGGAGAGGAGGGCATGGCCCTTCACAGCACCTCTCAAGACTTCTTATCAAAGGATGTGCATACACAGACACACGTATGAGACAAACAAACACAAGCAAACACGAGTTCAGCATTTACATGAATGTAAAGTGCTGCGAACGCATCACAGGGATTTTTGACGTTTGCCTTCAGTTATTAACCTCATAAAAGGAACGAAAAATAACACCCATTGTGATTCAGTGCAGAGAAATAAGGGCTATACGGTAAAGGTTGTTCACTGTAAAAGCATGACTGTATCAGATGGAACAGCAACTTGTGTCTCTTGGGAGAAAGCTTTTGACTTACACCAAGGAAGCATGTTATAATGTTACCACCTTTAAAGTGGAAATTACACTGTTTGCACTGGGGGTTGTACCTGATATTGATCATTTAAGCCAGAGCATCAGTCGATAGAGCCTCAGTCCAATATTTGTACTTTCCCAAACTACACACTGTAAGGAGTTATTAAAATCACTGCCAGTGTCTCACTTTTCTCCCATAGCACTAAGTTGATGCTATAAAGAACCAGCTGACAACTGGTTTGATGTTCCCCAGCCTCCCCAGAGTCACGTCATTATGTCCTTTTAAAGGTCTCTTCAAATAGATTGGGTAAATTTCTCTAATCAGATTTTTTTTCTCCTTTTTTTTTGCTGTGGACCATACTGCAAACAGACCTCCGATGTAATCACTTTGTTTCTCTGTTGTTCCGTTGTTTATCAAAGCGGTTTAAATTATACTCTTTTAGATTAACAATCATGAACCTTTCTTGCAGCAGTTTTTTTTAAGCTGCCTGGATTATAAACTTCTGAAAACAGTTGGTAGATCCTCTTGTTTACAATCAGCTTCAATGTGTTTGCAGCTGTGCGGTATGTATATTAAATACAGCCCATGTTTGAATCCCGGTTTTTCCTCTTTTTTTTGTTTATCTCTACTTAACCTCTCAGATTTACTGCTGTATGATTTGCACAGACTTATATGTACTGCTGCTCTACAAATTAGGTAAATACTTTGGATCAAATTGAGTCAATTCAGTTTATTCATTAAAGATTAGGAAAGACATTATAGTGAAGTCGGCTTATAACAGGAAGGATCTGCAAGTTACAAGTTAGAAACATAGAGCAGAACGTCATGCATGTAAAATATTCTGAATGTTGCCGGAAGAAACTATTTAAAAGCACTTTTAACTATTGTATATTATTAAATCAGCAGGACAAGCTGTTCCACCTCTGTATGTGGACATGTTTCTGTGATTTTTCAATATAGTCCTAGACTCAACCGGAGTGTGTTGTCCTCTTTAAATCCAAAATCCCACCATCTGAATAGTCTAAATGCAGCATCAGATCTCCTAATATCTGCTGTTAGTTCCCTTGTTTGGACATTATGTAAAATTAACCTTGTACCTTGAGCAGGGCTTTAGGTCATGGTGTCAACTTGAAACCCAATTTTCCCATCTATCCATTTCATCTCAACCTTCCTCTGTTTTCTCTATGTAAACAAACAATTTTGTGCTCATGTCCCTAGATATTTACTTTCAAGAACTATGTCAATGAATAATCATGGAATTATTAAAGACTAATGAAAAAAGGAAAATTTTCTTTAAAAATAGGATTTCTTTTCCATTTAGGTGATTAGAAGTAAATATGACAGATAAAGATTAGCCTGAACAATCTAAAATAGCTTTAGATAGACTCTTACAGAAAGATGGTATTAGTCATAATCTGTAGCTATGTTGTTACAAATAACTGAGGCAAATTTCAGAAATTCCATTGAATCATATAGTTTCAAAGCATGAACAAAACAACTGAATGTGTGATGGATACAGTGAAGAGTTCTCGAAATTGTTACAAAACTGAACCCAATCACAAAAGTCAAATATGACTTGTTGAACCGTTATAAATTATGTCATACAGATCTATTACACTTTGTCAGGTGAGTTGCTATTGTAAATAGTCAAAAGCTCTTTTTAGTTAGTTTGGGCAATTTTAGGGGCATTTAAGAACACTTATTTAGCTTTTATGCTTGTGCAATGCATGATTAAAGCTCCATTTGTGAGCTGCTTTTTCCTCTGTACCAACTCAGAACCTTTTGCTTTGGCTCGAATCGCTTTTGAGCCTTTCATATTGGTAGATTAAACTCCGCCTGAGTAGTGCTGAATATGTGACGTCAAAAGAAATTAGGTCTCTGTTTAACCAGAGATAGGGGTCAGCAATTGTGCTCATATTGTAGACAGCATAAATACAATAAGATATTTCTTTTATTAGTTAAATAGCTAGACACACATTTTATTGTCCATAATCACTGTTGAAAGCTCACTATAGGCAGTGTTAAGGCTGCTTTTGCTTTATGAAAACGAGACGCTCAGATACAACGTCTGCAGCTTTTATACTTTGTGCAGCTTTCCCCCCTGTACCGAATATTCTGGTTGATTCCAGGGGGGCGTATACTACAAGCATACAACACCAGAATAGATTTAAAATGACGGAATTTTTACATCTATTCTGACACGTAAATCAAGCTTTATTTTACCCTCACAGCTCCTGTCCTTCAGTTTAATATTGTTCCATGGCTTTCTTCGCTCTCCTGTACTGACCAGAGTAAAGCCGTCTCTGGTTCTTCATACGAGAACCAAGACATTTTGTTGCGCTTTGCTTTGTCTCAGGGTGTCTCACTGTTTGTCTTGACAAAACATTTTAGGTCAACTACTGTACTGTGATTGGAAGGGATTTAGCTGAGCATGTTAACGCTGGAAAGGCAGAGATACCTCACACACCCCTCAAACTTATCACTGTAGTTCAACTTCACTGACTTAAATGGTCATACATCCCATGCTCCTTTTCTTTCAGCTCTCTGCCTGTCTTGTGCTCGAATCGCTCTCACCTGATCTTCAGTGACTTGTGTAATGGGTGGACTTTTGCAGTCTGGAGTATGAAACAAAGTTTTTTTTCTCACTCTTGCCACTTTGAGAACGTGGAAAAGATGTCCAGGTTCTCATGGAGTATGTAGTAGCTTTACTTCTATCTGACATAAAGCCATAAACTGTGCAGAAGGTCCTCCATTGTTAACATGTGTTGGAGTCACATATGGATGTTGAGATTTGCGATGAACAGCAGTGAGGTAGATAGAGTTGGTGACAGTGAAAAAATTCTGATTCTGATTTTTAGCTAAAACTGTTCTTGTAATTGGATGCCCGTAGTTTCCATCATGGATGGTCAGTGCTGGAAAACAATTTAACTGTGTTTCTTTGGTAGGAATAAAAAAAAATAGCAAACAAAAAACATGAAAACAAAGGTTTTACAACATTGCCCTAAATCCTACATACCGGTATGTTTTTTATTTTTGTTTGTTTAGTTTTTGTTTTTTTTCTTATCTTACAGCATAAATGAGAAAAAGATTGACTCCATGGGGTTTTTAGAGTTTGATTTTTAGTGGTCTCTCATCACAGCAGTGTCATGAACTAAGTGGCTCTGGTCATCACAAACTAGCAGTGACACTGACCTTGGGCCCTCTTCAGCTGTAGCACTCTTCTAAATTAGCCCCTGCAATAATGTGATAGGTGGATTCCCTAGTCTGATCTTTTTTTCTTCTTTTTTTTGTCCAATCTCTTGAAGCCTGCACCAATCCAGGCTGAAGAAACAAAGATTGTCAGTGAGGCGGAGGAGCACTTAACTTTGAAAGTCATCACTTCAGGGAGCTGTTTTGGCAGCTCAAGAGGCTGATGAGGAATGCATTTCTAATTTTTCAACATTGACCTTTTTTTCATTCTGTGTTTGATTGGAGTTTCGGAAATAAATAAAAAGACGTGCCATGTTCAGTTAGGCTGATGAGCTCCATGGTGCGGTCAGAGATATCCTATTGCTGTCAAGTTTAGCATTTTTTTTTTCTCTCTTTTCTTTCTGCTGTTCTGCTTTCAAAAATATGCTGTTGGAAACAAAGAGTGAGATATATCGCTGATGCCAACTGACATTGGATGCCTGCAATTTGTTCAGGGTTAGCTACACAGGTGATATTACCATTTCCCCCTCCAGGGAACCAAATCAGGATTGATTTGATTCATTTTGCCATAAGTTTGCATGTATTCTCATCTAAAACAAAAGTCAAAAAACACAGCAATTCTGTGTTTTTTAAACTGGCTTGGTTTTCTACTCATTCAGCAATAGCTTCTACACTCAATCAACAATCACCTCTTCACTATGTTTCCAAGTGTAAAAGTACAACCTAAGTGTAATCATTATTGCGTTTGATGTGTCCGTCTGATTGGAAGAAGTGTTTTGTCCTGATTGGATCCAGTTGTAAGATATTGAAATCCAACTTGCCAGACCGGCTCTTTCTCACTTTGACATCGAGTGACAATTCATATCAGTCGTTTTTATGCATCCTCTAGACTTCTTTCTTTTGTTTTTCCTGGGGCTCCAAGAAAATAAAATTAGTGATGATTGGTTTAGCAGTTACTTGAGCAGTTACAAATTGCACTATTGTCCCACTTGTTTAGGTGCCTGATGCATTTCTGTGTCGCCTACACTCTAAAGCTATTTTACCGAGGGGCTCAGATGTTTATTTAATCTTTCTCATATAAAAGTGCCAATACAGAATCCCTAAATTAAAATATGCTCAGATTTAAGATTGTGCTGACATATTTGATATTTCAACCCCATAATATTTACTTATCAAATCAAAGCCTGTTACTCAAAGCGCTATCCAGTTACTTTCAGCATTTGACTTCCTCTGGAGAGGTAAGTTTAAGCTAATGGTATGAGCTTCAGATATAAAGATGGCAGCTTTAAGCTTGACATTCTGCATCTATGTTGGAGATTTTCACATGTTTGAATTTAATTGACTTGGATCTTTTTGCTGACAGAGTTTTTTTAAAAGAACATCTTGCATTGTTTTTAATTAAGGAATCTTGCTGCATTTTGGTTAAAAGAAACAGATCGAGACAAGGCAATGGACGCAGGACAAACATGAGTTTTAAACGCTTTGAGAGTAATGTAACCGACTACAAAGCTAAAAGGGGAATTTAACTGTTGTTTTGTATAGAAGCTAAACTGAATTCTTGAAGTCTTTCAAAGTGTGTTAATGAGTAGGGAATGGATGAATCATCATCTGTGTTTCTTGGAATTAGAAGCTGGAAAACAAGCCTAAAAAGAAACAATAGATGGATTTAGACTTTATATTGATCATTGATTCTTTAAATTCGTTTCTACTGATAAGATTCTGATAAAAGGTCTCTTCAAGGTCTCACTGATACGATTCTAAAAGATACCTGAGTCTGATTGGAGCATCATTGGATCCAAAAAGCTTGGAACTACCTAAAACCTTGGCCTTTTCTTCCTGAACCACATTAATGTAACCTACTCAGTTAACAGATTACCTTCAACATTCAAAGGCAGCTCTAAATGAATGAGTTTTTAACTTGGACTTAAAAGAACTCAGGCTTTTAACTCTTTTACAGTTTTCTATGAGTTTGTTTCAGATAAGTGGAGTATAGGAACTAAATGCTGCTTCCTTAGGTATAGGTCTGGTTCTGGGTGGACAGAGTAGGCCGGAACTAGAAGACCTGAGTGGTCTGGAAGGTTGTTCCACTGACAAATAATATGTTATATATTGAGGTGCCGATCCATTCAGATATTTATAAACTGACAGAAGGATTTTAAAGTCTATTGTATGAGTTACAGGGGACCAGTGTAAGGACTTCAGAACCGGGCTGTTGTGCTCTACTTTTTTTATTTCTAGTGAGAACATGGGCAGCAGTATTTTGGATCAGCTGCAGCTGTCTGATGGACCTTTTAGGCAAACCTATGACTAACAGTTACCTTAAAGAAGATTTTTCACAGAACTGAACCAGGAGAAAGTAATGCCGAACCACTTGAGGATTTCTGGATAGAGCATTTTGACAGACGAAAAAGTAATTTTATCTTTAATGCTAAATGTTTATCTATTTTTTGACAATGTGGTATAATTACTGCTCTAAGTGGGTCGCTCTGTCAGCTAAAGGCACATTTTAGAGTCTCTATACTCCAGTTAATCATTAATTGATTTTTAAATTACTAAACAATAAATGATTGATCAGGATTAATCATAATTAATTGTTTTAGCCCTAGTTAGGAGTCTTGTTGATGGGCCTTGTTGATGGGCCTATGTGCCCTGGCATTACACGACTCTTCTTCTGTGGTTAATAACTCCTTTACCAGCTTCAGACAGCATTTCTGTTTGTTTTTTTTTTTTGTTGTTTTTTTTTTTTCGGGCCTTGATGAATACCATTTTCCACCAACACATTCGCATCTGGAACACAGTATTTTTTATTGTAAGTTAATTACAGCCTTGATTTGAGATGTTTGAAAAATTAACAAAAAAAAAAAAAAACAGATTTTCAGGATCTGTGTTTGAAAAGCCTTCATAATTTCAAAGTTGATTTTTTTTCTCGCTACAGAAGCAAAATTGACTTGTTAAGAATCACACATTGATTTCTATCTACGTGCTTCATTTTTCTGATTTCCACCTGATGCGGGAGCTACTGAAAGGCTCCTGTTATTCTCCTGCTTTGCCAAGGCAGAGCTTAATAGCTCCCAAATGGCCCCAGTGGCAGAAAAATCTGCATGGTATTGTTAGGTGGTGGAAGAGCCAGATAGATTCAGTGGGGCTGATTTATAACAAAGCAAAAGCAGGAAGAATATGCAGCAGCACATGCTGTCAGGCATGCAGCTGCACATTTATGGCAAAGACCCTTACTTACCTTTTCTATGCAATCACACTCAATAGTATCCTGTCAGTCACTGCTGCAACAATGAACTATTTATAACGTCATCTGTGCCTAGCTTAAGTTGCCTGTTTATTTTCATATGACGATATGACACCTGTAACAACTTGTCACATTTTGATTCTAAAAAAATGATTGGTGCGCTTGTGTTAGACACCGACTCTGCAATTCTGAATTACTGCATCTAAGTAAGAGTGCTAAAGAGCTTAGCTGTTCCTCTGCATAATGCTTCAGTCCTCAGCTCTGACCTTTCTCTCCTGCACATCATTCACGGTTATACTGCTGACATGTTGGCTCATGCCAATAATTTTTCATTGGAGGCACTGTCAGCCACATCATATTTTATCATCTGGATAAATGTGTGTTTTGTTTCCTCACGTGGCCTCGCCATAATTTGTATTTGTCTGTTTATGTGTTGGTCTTAGAGATTAGATTTTTGCATTCGATTCAGCTCAGAAAAAGGAATTCAGAAGCAAACACAATCTGGCACCAGCAGGGGAAAAGAAACACTGGCACGTGGTGTTAAAGTAAACAATATCAATAGAGCATGGGTCTGTTGGTGTGTTAAACTACTCATTAAAGAGTGAGTCGGAACAAAAGTGATGCTTCTCTGTGTGCCTTGCAAGCGCTGCCTCACAAAGCTAAAATGAAATGTTACAACAAGGCCTTGCATTTACATCCAAACTATTCCGACTCTTAATTATAGGTATTACTCAATTTGGATGAACAGCTTTTCAGTTCTGATTTTACCAGTGGTGAATTATGACTGGAAATGAGCACCTTTCATTCCTAACGTGGCAGCAGTGGCTTAACACAAAGCTTACCAAACAGACATGTTCATGTTTGAGTGCTTTGGTGGAGATGGGATGTAAAGTTTAACAGAATAGCATTTTATAAACACAGTGGAGAGACTTTATTCTGTGGCACGGACCAGGGAATGTTTCTGATGTATTATTAATGAGGGGATCGACCTGTTACCGAATTCAAGGTTTTAAATAGTTTTTTTTCCGTCAAGGCTTTACAGCTGTTCTAAAGTTGTTTAACCCATTACGGACTATGGGAGCGGCCGCGCTCCCAAATGCTTACATATTTTTAAATGCCTGTAGAATTCGAACCACGTAAGGTAGAGCAATTTTTTTTTTG
>JAUZNJ010118224.1:42483-74225 GCA_034780135.1 Jordanella pulchra | reverse complement strand
GCTGGAGATAGGCACCAGCAACACTCCCGACCCCATTAGGGACAAGGGTGTAAAGACAATGGATGGATGGATAGATGGATGGACGGACGGACGGACGGACGGACGGACGGATGGTTGGATGAAAATTCTATTTAAAAGGGGTCATGGTGATTACATTGATTAAGCTTTTCTATATTGTTTGTGCAGTTCTTCACTGTAAGACCATTCAAATTACTAAGATGGAAGTGATCAGGGGTCTAAAAGAGTCACCTCTGGGTATTCATGAGGGTGGGTAATGGAGGAGCAAAAAGAGATTAAATGCACGAGAAGAGAGTAAGAAAGGGATATTGGAACATCAGGCGATGGAATAAGACGCACAGAGAGGAATAAGAAAAATCTCAGCAGAAATTAACAAAAAGCATTACAGAGGACGGACAAAACACACTGAGATAGAAAAATGAACAACTGAAGAGTATAACTTTGCATGTAAAGAAGGAATGAAAAGGGTGCATAAAAAGACAGCTACCCTACAATGGAAAGCGAGACCAAAAAAAGTATTATACACTAAAAAGGAGATGAAACTTAGGTGAGGATCGCTGTGTGTTTCTAAGGAGACAACAGAAAATCAGCCACAAGTGTAAAAACAGTAAATCTAATCTAGCATTTGGAAAAGAAAATGTACAATTAAGAAGGCTTATAAGCTCCCTTGCCAAATTTTTCTCAACTTTCTGTCCCTTCTGCCATAACATTTTCTATAACAGAAACATCAGTTTCGTGTTTTTCCTTCAAAATCCTGTCTGTAGCTCTTCTAGTCGCATTGTTTCACATTCTGCTTGGTTTAGCTCCACCAGATGGCTTGTAAGCAGCTCACCCTGGAGAGGGAATCTATCCGTCACAGCACTTTACTTCCCTGTTATCGATGTCTCTCTCCATACATTCTACACCGAAGCTGATGGGCCCAAAATTAATTTGGACAACAGTGATAGTCTCTGAACATGTTCTCATTTTGGCTCCAGCCTTACAAACGTTGTGCTAAACTTCAATGTCTGCTCCCTAACACACTCCTCAAGTGTTCCAGTAAATTTAGCCCTCAAGAGAGTGTTGATGTACACATCCTGGAAAGAAAGAGGGATGAAGAGGTAAATGTGATGAAAATTGAGCAAGTTGATAGAGGAAAGTAATGTGCTGTCGTGTGTAATTGAAGGGGCTTACAGGTGCATGTGACAGTAGAAGAAGATGATGATAGACAGAAAGAAGGAAAGGAATGGGATGCAAGTAGGGGGGTGTAGGAGAAACAGGCTGACAGTTGTCCCCTTAGGGATTTGGGTCCCCTCTTTGGGCCTCGTTCTGATTCTTTTCTTTCTTCTTAAAGCTGCTAAAAAAAAACTACCCCCCACCCCCACACCCCCTTTCATTTTTGTGATTCACGTCCTATGTGCTTCCTCAGAGTGTTAGCTCTAGGCATCTGACAACATCCATCCGTTTCTCTGTGGCACTCTTCTTTTTTTAGGGTCCCATGAGGCGTCTGGACCCTATGCACTCTATACTTGGTGTCTCCCAACCTTGTTCCCTTTCACCCACCTTTGGGCCTCGTTGCCTTGAGGATTTGCCCATCAGCTTCTCGTCATCAAGCTCACATTGCTCCAGCAGATCCAGTATATCTTCTTCCTACAGGTTAAATTATCCAGGCACAGGTTAGATGAGGAGAGGCCAATAGCAAAAACAGAAAATAAAGAATTTACCAGGGTAGCTTAATACTTTGGATATTCTTATAGAATACCAATTAAAATACCTTAAATCAAATTTTACAATCTTGTTATGTCAAAGAACAAGATAAAAAGTAAAGAAAAAGCTTAACTTTAACAACATGTTCACCTTGTTTGTGGAATTTGGAGAAGACAAACTGGCCATAGATTCTTTGTTGAACAGAGCTCATTGAGGTTGAATTGAAAAAAAAAAAACAGATTTATGGACTTGCCAACAGGGACAAGCTTGGTCCAGTTGGCAGCTGTTAAAATGCAAACAAAGATTATTAATGCTGTTTGAGGCGGAGAAATGAGAAGCTTCCAATCCCTGCTTAAATCATAAGTAATTGTTGGCTGGCCAGTGGCTTGGATGATTCTATTACAATACATGCCTGGGAGTGTATGGATGGTGGAACATGCCATCCTGGAGACATATGGTAGAAATGTCATATGCTTCATATGTTGATTGACCTCCTATGTATCAGGCTGTCAGTGTGCTTAGATTGAGTTGCCTATTTGCTCTGTAAAGTGCCATAAAGTCTTTTTATGTAACTTGAAAATATCTAAACATATTTAATAAAACTGGATATACTGATTTAATTGAACTTACTTTCTCTTCATCATAGGTTAAGATTAAGGTCCGCTGTTTACAGTTTGGGGCAAGTTATTGATAAAAAAGAAAAAAAATTGTTGTAGTTACTAATTACTTCTACCAAAAAAATAGTAACTCAGTTACTGCGCAGTGGAAGTAACTCATTACTAGCCAAAGAAACTCCGAGTCTATGACATAGTCCATGACATGTCCACATAAGTCTGAGACTTTTGCTGCTTGTCTTCCTCCTCTCTTCAATCCCTTTTTTATCAGACCACTTTCAGAATGAAAGCCACTAGAGCCAGAGAAAAAGGATTGCTCCAAAGATGTTGTCTCATCTGCCAATTCAATAAGCTTTTACGGGGAGAGAGCTTCCCCGCCACACTGTGGCTTAAAAATCACCTGTTTGATACCATGACAACATTACACCAATGTTTTTGCAAGTGTTTACAGGACCATAAAGAAATAACTGACATATGACACGTGCAGGAATAAATACAAGTTTTATATTTATTCTTTTGACTTTAGCTGTTTTGAATTTCATATTGTAAGTAATTCCTAAAGTTGCTAAAATATCTGTGCATTTTATTAAGACAATGAAATGCTATTTTAACCTGTATACATTAGCAATCCTATTTTTAAAGAAGTGTTATTGTTTTTACAAGTTTCCATATGAATCACAAGGTGCCGATTGCTTTATAGAGACATTATGTAAGTGTTTAATGAAAAATATCTTGAAAATAGACTTTCTGTTTGACCGTGTACAACTAAAACACAGTTTGATCAGCAGACTGACACTATGCCTTTATAAGCCTGTAGACAATTTTCACTGAATGTACTTCAGCTTGGAAGTTCTTGTGCTGTTTGGTGGATGTGACATCAAGCGCGTCCATGTTAAATGGGTCCGAACTAGCAAACAATCAAAGTGTTACATTATTCCAGATGAATTTTGCAGATACTCAGAAGCGACCAACATACAGCTCAATTCAGACACCAATGGCAACTCAACATAAGGGGTAAAAAAAAAAGTAAAACTTGTTAAGTACAAGAAGGAGCTATGAGAACAAGCACAAGAGTGCTGCAGTTCTCATAGGTGGCCGTATCATTAGAAAACTCTGTAATGCCTCTTTAATATTCTCTCATATTTTGGGTGTGAAAAAAAAAACTAAAACTCAGAAATCAGGTACGCCAAGTCATGTGGAGGGTCAAAACAAAAGAACATTAAGTGAACCAGGAGAACTCAACAAAATGGTAGAACCATGACATGTTACCATAGGAGATTCTAACATGGAGTACTGCAGAAGCACTGGAAGAATTAAATACTCCAGCAAAGAACCAGTGATTCTGTTTAACTAAACAAGCAAGAGCTGAGGGGCAAGATGACTTAGAGGAGCTGAGAAAAATGGTTTAACCACACACAATAAACACAGCAAGAAATTCAGTGTAATAACTGAAGAAAGTATCTTGTGAGTAGAAACCAAGGACTCAACTAAATCAAAGTCCGGCAGCTCATGCCATTTAGAACTGGGTTATCTACACATCTCGTGGTTTCTACTATGTAGACAACTTACCAACTGGGACCAGTATCTCCTCCAGAACTAAAAAAAACAATTAATTTAATTCTAAATACAAATCTGAAAAAGTATCCATGTTTAATGCTTTGCAACAGTGTTATAAAAGATGTGATCACTTCATACAGAATGTGCTTTTTTAAAAAAAGCTGCCTCACACATGATGTTCTTAACAGTTGATTTGTGTTTTCTTCTTTTTTCCGAAATTCATGAACTAAAAAAAATTTAAAGTAACCTTCAACTGCGGCAGCGTCATCTCGCACCACCGGGTTATTTGTGAGAGCAACCTTTCTAAGAGAAAATCCATTTAAATTGAGAGTGAACATTCATTTCAGCAAGCTCCAAGCTGCACTTGCCTCTTTGCACTGATTCAAGTTTCCAAAGAATGTGTACTTACATGCTTTATTTATATTACTGACAGGACACCACAGGCTGGTTTGATAACATCCTGTTTTTCATTTTCATTATTCCAAAAAGTGAAGGAATAGCAAGACATCATCTGAGGGATGGCAAAAATATAGCCAACAACAGAGCTAACAATCTGATGCATACCTTTCAACCTAACTGTAATGGAAGTGTGGAGAAGGGTGATGCAAACTCTGTGGAAAACAGTGAAACTCATTGCTGAAACATCTCTTAACACAGCAAGCTGACAGCAAGAGGGTGCTCTACAGTCAATCAATGTTTTTCTCTAGGAATACAACACAGGCTTTGCTTTCTTTGATAGTGTGACAGTCTGTGACTTTTTTCAATTCATGGCCAAGAGAAACTCACAAAGCCAGCAAAGAGAAGTGTTGCAGGTGCAAAATCTTCCAGACAAAAATATTGTCTTCTAAAAAATGACATTTGATCTCCTACCAAAAAAAGATGACCCCAGACTAGACAGAAGAAGATTTTCAGGGAAAAAAACAAAACAAAATATGTGGTGTACATATGTAAAACGATCAATTTCAATCTTGTGATTTCATTCTTACATCTTGTGGGAAGTTGGTATTGAATTGAGGTCAAACTGATGTTAAAGATACCAAGAGACCAAAGATCAAGAAAAGCAAATCAATGTACTATCTCCAATCTCTTGTGCTTATGCCCTTTACACACTGTGACACACTGTACGACATGGAATGAAGAATCTTTGGTGCAACGTTAAAGCTATAGTTGGTAATCCTCAGAAAAAGTTCTTGTTATATTAAGTAAAACAGTCCTTCCACCCTGAGAGTAGTCAATACCTTATTTATTCCGAAAAAAAGAACGAGAAGAATCAGACATCTGTGAGAGCCTCTAAAAACTCAGACCAATCCCTGCTATTCTTTCCGATATTATTACACCATGCCATCTCATTCTTTTTCTTTTACGGGGTCAGTTAGTGGCCTGACCTATGCACTCTAATTATAATAAATATAAATATATAAAAAAAAAATTTGTTATTAAATTTGATGAACTGCATCATGCAACAAATTATTTAAAAAAAACATATCATAAAATGTGTTAAACTGAAACCTTCCTTCTTCCTAGTAAATAACCGAGATTAGTTTTTCACACTGTGACCCTTAATAAGGACAGTTCAGTTCTTATGAACAAGCTCAGCTGCAAAGTGACTGTCTATTTCTTTTTTCTTTGAACAAAATCCCTTTCTCTGTTCTAGCTCAAATTAAAATGTATTTTTCTAGTACAGTGTGACCTTTTATATATATTTTATAAAGTTCCTACACAGTGACACCATACTTGAAAAAAGAACACCATTACCTTTAGAAAAACAGGCGTAAGACAGCTCTCTCAATAAAACATATGTATAGGTGTCTGAGTTTGTAAATGTAAGAAAATAAACCATAAATTTAAGATTTGTAATTATTCCTTTTTGTAGACTCATAGACACAAGTGACATGCGATTTATATACACATTTGTAACTTGTATTCATGATTTTTAAACAACTTTGCAAAAACACGAAGTAAAGTAGCGTAACAGCTTCATCACCGGTTTAAAGACTCGCACTCGCAAACTCCCACTCGCCACTCGTATATTGTGATTTGTACTCACATTTGGAGAATTAACCAGTTGTAATTTTTCCAAGTCGACTATTTGACAAAAGTCGAATCTATGTGCTGTTCTATGACAACATCACATTAAATTGGGCCGAAAATTACTTAAAATACATCTTGCTGCAGCAACGGACCTTGTTGTATCCGGTAGGCTTTATTTGCTAACTGTAGTTTGTGCTTACAAAGCCCATAGGATAAGCCAATAAAAAGCCAGTTTTGCATGCCACAAGAGTCAAGTCTGCCTATTTAAGTTGACTAGTCAACAAATTGACTTTTTGGTGAATGCCCTACTTGCATTGTTGCATAGTTGCATCTGATGTCACATTAATGTTTGGGTTGACCAGAAGCAAAAAGAATCTTAAATTTATTGACTTACATTTATTAATTCAGACACCTACACATACATTTTTGACCACTCTCTTACCCCATACAAACTCTAAAGAGATCAGAAACAGTTGCAGTAGGTTCTACTAATCTTGTATTATGACCTTATGACAATATGAAATTTAAACAGTGTCAGTACTTTCATCAGCAACCCTAACTATACTATTTTCATGCCAAACGGACTTTAGTGCCTCACAGACATTGCTGTCTTTCAGCTTCATTGTTTTTTACCCATTACCTACATAAATTGATTTGATGATAGAAAATTGCTTTTAATGTCTCCTTTAAAGTCTTTTTATTTTTTTTTTCAAAATAGAAATATGACAAAGCAAAGCTTTCTCTGAGCAACTTATCATCTCTGTGTTATTCTACTCTCTTTCTCATTCTGCCGTACATCAACAATCCTTGAAGCTCTCAGTTTCTTTCAATGTTGAGTTTACCTTTAAAACTTCACTATCACAGTTAAATAAAAGCTGTATTTTTCTAACCACTGAAGAGCCTTTGACATTTACAACTCATGAACACATTACCTCCTAATTCTGTTGAATTGTCTAGTTCAAGTTCAAGAGTCTGTAAAGGTAATTTTATTTCAACACGTTCAATGTCTCCTTATACAATGTATTCATTTACTTGGCCTTTGACATAAAGAAAATGTTCAAATATGATCGGGAAGCAGCTGTTACTCACTCGGCAACGATGTTGTCAGAAAGACACAAAAAAAGAAAAAGACCCAGAAAGAAGATGGACGAAAGAGTGAAGAGAGTCAAAGTGAAGAAAGAAACAAAAATAACATTGTTCTGTGGGATTTGATTTTCCTTTTTAACAACATCATGGCCAACCAACAAATATTTGTGAAGAGACAGTCTGAATGACAGTAAACTCCTATTATGCTCTGCCTTCCTACATATTGTCAAACTTTCTAACAAAAAACAAGCATCACAACACACTCCACATTATTTGCACATCCTTATTTGTCTCTGTGGACAGAATCTTAACAAAAATGAGCCTGTGTGTTCCTCTGCCTCTAGTCCACAGATACCTGAGTGCTGTGTGTGTGTGTTCAGGTGTGGATCTCTGCAGGTTTCCTTGAATGTGTTTGTGTGAGTGTGTGTGTGTCCGTGACAGTCTGTCACTGATGTACGTGCCTTCATTCGTTTCAGAGGATTATTCATTTCCTTTTGAAGTGAGGCAGCTCGCCCGGCAAGGAAGGTCTGAAAGGCGGCCGAGAGCAGGCTTTCATACTTTTCCAACAGCAGCTTGTCGTCTGGGGGGTAAATACGTCTGCAGGCCACAGAGACGAGGAGAGAGAGGGGCAGGGAGAGTGAGAAAGGTACAAAAATAAATAAAAAATAGATGGAAAAGGGAAGGTAACAAAAAAGGGGTTATCATTGAGGCAAGACAATGTAAAATGTGAGTGGATAAGTAAAGTGAGGAGAGGAGAAAGAGCAGATTGTGAGAGTGGGGTTAAACCAAGAAAGCATACAAGGTTAAAGGACAAGTTATATAATTTGGATACGTTTAGTAACGTAAACATTTTGTAAAAAAATTAACATAAGTTAGAAAATGTTAAGAGATGCAGAAAGAACAGGAGCAAATACAAGAAGAGCGAAAAAAGGAAACAAGAGACAAATGGACAAAATGAGAGAAAATATAGTTGGAGTTGAAATGATTACAGCATGTCAAAAAAAACACAAAGTGAAAATGAGTTGAAGAAGGGAGCAAAAAGAAAATAACATAAGACAGGCGTTATCAGACAATCTTAAGTGAAAAAAAACTACAAAATCCCTCCCTTTCACATAAAGTGATGCTTCCACACAGCTGTTTTGTCTAACCAGATGTACCTTTTACAATTTAAGTTGGGGTTTTTTTTTGCAGTATGCACTAATGCGTCTGTTCACACATTTTGAGATTTCACCCTCAAGACTAAACTAACCCTTGTGTTTATCTTGGATCTGAAGGGATTAGAATAATGCAACCTCTGCCTGGTTATCCTCAAAATACATCTCCAAACCTCCCCTCATCATCGTGTTGGCCATCAAATTCAAACAATGTCAGCTCTCTAAGCAAAATAATACTCATGCAGTTTAAGTGCAAACGCAGCTGAACAATCTGGCATGTGAGCAGGACTGTTAGGAGCCAATTCCTACTCCGTTAGATGGTCTTCTTGATTCAGACATGGCTGTAATGTCTAAAGCAGAACTCATTGTTATATAACTAAATCATGTGCTTTTTTATATGAATACTGGCTGCTAAAAGAAGTGATTGTGACAAGCTCTTACATTTCAGCATGTGAGTTTGGTGGATTTTAGAGCAAGTAAAATACCAAGTAAAGGTTAACTGTTTCACCATTAAAACATTGACTGCTTCCCATCTGCAACCTATAGATTTATGCAGTGTGGCTGTTCTGAGTTCCTGATTTCCATATTTTTCATAAGTTGACACAGTTTCTGCATAACTGCAGATACAAATTATTTTTTTTTTTTGCTCTTTGCTAGAACAGTTTCATGTGTTTTTTTTCCAACTACAGGGCCTTAAAAAGCATTTCAGATCCCTTTAGAGTTGAATCAGGAAAGACCAGAACGCTGCTAGAGTTAATACAATAGCAGCCAAATACAAAGCAGTCCCAAGACAAAACCTGTTAGAGGCTACAAAATACCTGATCCATGGAGGGAAGTTCATCTTCTAGCTTACAGAGACCTTAAACCAACAGCCAGAGCTACAGTAGGATTATTTATGTGAAACCATTTTAAAATGTTAACATTCAGACTAAAATCAAATTAAGAATTTTTGCCCATTTTTAAAATATCTGTTTAGAGAAGCTCTTAGTCTAATCTTCCAACTGTGATAGTAACACTGGCGAGGGAAAATATCAATCACCATAACACGAGAAAGCTGGTTACAAATTTTTATTTGTAGAATTTATAGGCAACCTTGTGTCTTTCTCCTTCCACTTCACAATTATGCAGTACGTTGTGTTAGTCTGTTGCACAAAAGCTAAATAGCAGCCTGTGGTTGTTATGTGAGCAAGTATGAAAAAGTTCAAGGAATATTAATCCTTCTGTGAGGTACTGCTTTGAGTCATATCACTTTAAAGGTATATGGACCTGATTTAATTCCTTTTCAAAGACATACTTGATAAAAAAAAAACATTTAAAAAGTTCTCATGGTATAAACATCAATAAAAGAAATAATAGGTGCTAGAGATAGCAAGTAGTTAAACAGGCTGATCTTCACCAAAAAGCTCATGGTCATTTCTTCAGCAGGGTAAGTACACCCCGCCTTTTCATCTGGATGCCTCAATTGACTTGATGATTTGATTTTTGTACATTTGACCCCACTTAAGTCAAATGTAGAATTAAAACTACTCATTTGAGATTAAAGGAAAACCTCCCTTTATTTCAGTTTTTTTTTTGTTTGACAGTACCTTTAAAGCCTCGTGACTTTTGCTGCATGAAATGATAGTGAATGAGCAACAAGCAGCTGGGTCTCCCTTGGAAGTAACAGGGACTGTACCTGAAACAGATTTCATTTAATAGCCAAATGTAAGTGAGTTCATTACCCAAACTCATCTAATGAGGAGCAGTGTGTTAATCAGAGTTCAGCACGGCGCTGGGGCACCATTTGAATGCTAAGAGGTCTTTATTAGGGCTGCTCCAGACAGACCTCAGCCTGCCTGATTGACTGTCTGGCAGCCTGTCGAGGAAAGGGGATGAGGAAACAGCACTTCATGCAGAACTTGAGAAGCATTTTAGCACAGAATCAGTCATGAAATGAGTCAAGAATTTGCTTTGTTTTTCAGAGATAGAAAGGCATGAAAATGCATCTGTTTTTGTGTAGAAAATGGAGAGAAATAAAATAAAGAAATAAAATTATTTGGACACTCTCTATAAAGAAAATGATGTATAAAGCGAGGGAGTAAAGAGAAGGATAGCTTTATAGGGCACAAATGGTAAGTTTTAGCTTGCTAAGTCATGCTTTAGGGTGAAAATTTAAATGATCTATGTCTTCCAGAGACCCAGCTGGGGGTTTTGAGGAGAAGGGGGAGAAAAGGGAGGATTGAGATGGCTCGCAGTCAGCAATCAAAGTTTAACTGCTAATCTTTGCTTCTAAAATGTGGCAAATGGGTAAAAATTTGCAGAGAAGAAGCCATTTGAGCCTTTATTCTTTTGCTTTTCTGCTTTTACCTTGTGTATTCCTTTTCTCTGCAATGAGCAAACAATACTTTTTCCCCCCTTTTGTCAGCAGCAATATTTATTCAACCAAGAGTTTGACATTTTGCAGATTACCTTGTAAATGTGAGCAAGCTGGCACAGAAACAGTGGGTGAAGTTTCTGGAGGGAGAGCCCATTTTCCCCAGCTGTTTGCCTCATCCTTACCTGTAATTCCCCAGATGTTGATTTTCATGTTCTTCCCTGGAAACCTGCTTGCGAACCTGTGCCAGTCGCTCTTTCTAGAAACAAAAGGAAAATATTTCAATTACACTCTCTCTAAAAGAAAAACAAAATGAAGTCTTGCAAAATGCAGGGCAAAAAAGAAGGGAGTTACTGCCACCGAAGAATAATATGTTCTCCCTTTCCATCTCTCATTAGTATGTTTTAAATGTGTAATTTTGTGCCTAAGCTTGTCAGATTGATAAAAAGCAAAGAGATGGGGATCACTTTGCCAATAGCTCTGAGGTATCATTAAATAGGGAGTGATGTAAGCCTTCAGCACACCTGACACCGAGCTCACTCTTCAGCCAAAACAGCACTCAAAAATGAGGTGGTGCCCTTTTTCCAAAAGCGTCCCTGCGCCTTTACTCCTTACTCCCACTGATTACAGCTGTGGCTATCAAAAGGCTAATCAAAGAGGGTGGGAGGCATTAAAGCCTTAGTGGCTGCCACTTTTCCCCATCTAGATGAGAAAAGCTCCCCACTTCCTCTATTTCAAAGAAAAAATAATTAGACGGTGCTGCGGAAAACTTCGACTCTTGTGACATGTACTGAGAAATAAGTGAAACTGATTTTGTTCTTACATTTTTTGTTCCTCTTTGAGCCTATCACTTCGTTTCTTAATCTGCAACATAGCAGCACGCTGTTCATATCTTGTAGAATAAATAAATTGTTTTCTTTTAACAGCACTAGAATGGAAAAGACTTAGATGTAATCCAAAAAATGCTTAAACCCCAAATTTAATAACTATGAAAGGAAAAACAAAACTGAATCTGCTGCCAGATAGAACTTTCTTACCTTTAATTTGATTATTGCAACAGCTGAGATGGAAAAGCAGCATGTTCTATTCAGCATGACTGCATGGTTTCCTCTAAATAAAATATGATATCTACAAACATGGACCAACTGAAGAGACCACTGTCTCGTTGAACTGTTGAAAGTTTGGAAAGTGAAGCTCTCTCTTACTCTTAACAGTTTGATGCATCCATTCTGGGTGAACTGTCCTCTAGAAAAATAAACCCACCCAGATTGTCCATTCCCCACTTCAACCAAAAGAAAGCAATACATCCGTTTTTTGAACAAAGTTTACAATTCTAGCAAATTGTTTTTCACTCTCCAAATAACTGAAATCGGTAAGGACACTTAGGGCACCATGAAAGTGTGTCAGCAGTCGCCATAACTGCAATCCAAATAGTGCTGGCAATTGGGAAGGAGCTAGGACCAGGAAGCAGTATGTTTCCTAGCATCAGTGTAGTTAGCATAGGGACCTCCTGACATCATAGTTGCTGCTAGAAGGTGGCCCATATTCCTTTGCATGACCAGCATGCAAAGGAATATGACCAGTGTCAATCCTGTTTGCGGACGTGTCCCCCATGTAATGACGTCCGTCAGCTTTAAGGCTGTCTGAATTCCGCACAGCAGTCTGGAATCCCTTTCCTACCTTGGATAGTGTTCTAACTGTTGACCCAGTAAATGACAAAGAAGTAGGAGTGAGGAACAGGAGGTACAGTAGGAGGGTTTGGAACGTTCAGTTTAGGCAACTGGACTGGAAGTTTTCTAGAAGATGTTTCGCCTCTCATCCAAGAGGCTTCTTCAGTTCTGACTGATGCAGGAGAAAACAGGGATAAATATACTGTAGGTGTAACACAGAATTAGGGGAGGGGGAGAGAGTGTAGGTGTAGGTGTAAACTCTTGGGGAGGATCTTGTTTTGTCTGCATCTCAGGTTGAAATGCAGGTGGTTCCTGTAGTCTGAAAGTTTTCTGAAAATTTTCTCATACTCCCGCACCAGATAAAGGATTTCCATCCCAAAATGCGAAGAAACATATATGTGAAGGTTCTCAGTCATCCAAGTCATGCTCAAGCTTGGAAAGTTCAGTTTAGGCAACTGTGCGTGAAGTTTTCTAGAAGAGGTTTCACCTTTCGTCCAAGAGAGTAATTTTGTCACAACTACAGTATATTTATATCTGCTTTCTCCTGCATCAGTTTGAACTGAAGAAGCCTCTTGGATGAGAGGTGAAACATCTCCTAGAAAACTTCACGTCCAGTTACCTAAGCTGAACTTTCCAAGCTTGACCATGACCTGGATGACTGAAAACCTTCACAGATAGGAGGTAGGAGCTACAATTTCAGGTATTCAGGAGAAGCTCAAGAGTTTAAGCAAGAGAAGACACTGCTGTTTCTCAATGTTGATCCAACCTACACCTTTTTGTGTGATGAAATCTGCTTTAACATATCCAAGAGCAAAGGGGCTAATTCAGGCCTTTTCTATGTCCCGTGTAAAAATTATCAATGTCCTTTAACATTTTTTGTATAATATAACATGATTCTTGCAAAAACCCCAGAATCTTTGAATTACCAGTGGATTGTAACATTTTTAGACATGAAGCGAATAGCTCAGGCTAGTTTTGATCTCAGAGTGTGCAAAAGGAGATATGTTTTATTAAAACTGTTCTACCAGTCTGGGAGTTTTCCAGTACCTAATATAACTGATATTTTGCAGCAGTCTAAAAAAAAAATCACTCCATATTTATGTTTTTTTTTGGATTGTTTTTTTTTGCAAAGTTAGGACCAAATGAAAAACGGAGGATTTTCAAAGACCATTGCTGATGACACTGCACAGATTGCATGAAATATTTAATGCCATGTGAAAGTAATTAGTCATTTTGATGAAGTGAAGGAAACAGGAAAAAACAACTTATGTCACAGAATGGATGCATAAAGTATAATTAATTGTGATAAAGGGAATGAACTGTGTTTTCATGCATCCAATATGCTCTAAAAATTAGAATAATGCTCTCCTTCGATCACAGTTAGCAATAAGTACCTTATGCAGGATATCAAATCAACAGAGGCTATGTTTTCACTGGTGTGTGGTTAGCAAGAACTTTACCAAAGACACTGCAGAAGGGATAGCGCAAGACTGAGAGACTAAAAAATGGCAAATATAAATCAACTAAAGGTGTGGTATCCAATTTGTGCCATACCAGCTCCTCTTTTCTCCGTTCAAGAGTGTGACGTTGTTTCTCCCAGTCCGATGAAGTTGCTGAAAGTTTTTTCATGGAGCCATGTCCATAAAGCCGTCTCTGAGCCTCCGCCTTCTCCTGAGCCAAGTTTCGTTTCTTATCACTGGCCCTGTGCCACAGTTAAACATGTAAAAAAACATATTAAATGTTTAGATTTTAGGGTGCAAAGCTATCGACTTTATAATACTGTATGTTTCTTTACTGTTCTAATTTTTGCCATAAATGAAACTTTTTGATAATTCTTATATATCTAAACACTGATAGGATAGCTGTATTGAAGATAGTTGACAGTTTGACTCCAGATAAGGATTTGCTTTAATAATGATAAGTTTAAAATGGTTAAATTAAAAAACCTCATACATTTGAGAAAAACAGAAGCTACAGTTCAGATATTAGTTAAATGAGAAAAATCAGTCAACATTTCCTAAACTACTAGGATGCTAAATATTAGGAAGAGGAAAATGTTTAATTTATTTGGTGATCCTTTAAACTGGATATTTAGTGCTGTCAGGGGGTTGATGTTGGTGTTGGGTGGGAAGAGTTAATAATATAAAAAAAAGGGATAGTTCAACATGGCTTCCTTAGACTCAAAGAAACATAAGCTTGTTATTTTTGGTATTTTCATTGCCTTTCTAAACATATTTTAAAGCTAAAATAAAAGCTTCCAATTTTGTCTGAGAGGAGGATAAACACCAACAGGAGTGTGTTTTGAGACAGGAGAAACAACTGAGAGTTTTTTTTTTAGCAAACTAAGTCCATCACAGCATATGTAATTAACTGACTGTGCATTTCAGTAAATAAGAAAATTCCTCTTTTTATTATTTTTCCACCCTTTACTTAATATGGTAGATTCTAATGTGCAGTGTAGGAACACACTGCAAGCTTACATCAACACACTACAACTAGAAAACACAGGTGGTTTCAACATGTTTAATGATTCCTCAAGCAGCCCAAGAACAACTGTAATTTATTTCTATGAGCTGTTTACATTCAGCTAATCTTTATGGTATAGATGTTTATATTTGGTTGTTTATATTTGGGAATATCAGTCAGGAGGAGCTTTGACTTCTGCACAAAGGGACTGTCCATGTAGTTATTATTCTTAGGTGTGCATAGTGGAAAATTGGAGCTGCTCGGAAGATGTAAATGGGGCACCTGGCAATGACCTCCGGGATGGGTCAAGAATGAACCAAGTTGTAATGGCCATATGGAGAATGTCTGTAACTCTCTGCTGGGCAACTGTAAAGTCAAAGTCAAATTTATATAGTACTTTGATTTCCTCAGAAAAAGAATGGAGAGTATTCATCAGCTTCAAGTGATAATCTCAAAATAAACTTCATAAAAATACTGAAAATATATCATTGTGATAACTCAGTCTTAAATTCTTAATTCAGTTACTGAATTGAATGACTTTGTTATTTACTTACTTGCTCCTGTATGTTTGTGTCTGTGTAGCATTATGTTTCTGTAGGTGCATGACTACCGAGAGGAGACTATATTTAGAGTCGCTAGAAGAGGACATACAGAATGAAAACAACAAAGGGAGCAGAGATCTAGAGGTCTTGTGTGTAGTGATCAATCAGAGGACCAAGTCACTGTAGCCAGGGGACAGAAAAGCTTGCCCACGATCACACACACACACAGCAGCGCACCATAAAAAATAGTATGTATACAGAAATACACCAAAAAAAAAAGTCTATGTAAGCAAAACAGAGAAACAAAGCAAGCAAAAGTGCAACATGGGAAGCTAAATGTATAAACAAAGAAGAGTAAAATGTGAATTTAAAATCACAGACAGCGTAAACGTAATGCTAATGGTGACATCATTACACCGTCAATATGTGCAATAAAACAGAACACATAACAGAAGCTTTTTTCTCCCACTCTATGTCTTATTTTAAGGCGTGAAAAAATAAGGAAGCCTTCCAACAGCCTGTATCCTTATCTATGACATTTTGACAAACAGATATTAAAGTCATTTTTAACACTGCTACTAGAAAAACAATAACATTTAAGCATAAAAACTAAAGAAAACACATTTTAGGATTTTCCACAAAATGGGATGCGTCATTAGTAAAGTAGGAACAAGTGGACAGAATGAAAAACATAAAGAAACAGTAAAAAAATCTCACAAATTTCTGAGAAAATAATGATTTTTGTTTCATTGTAAAATGTGCAAGTTCAAGATATGAAGAAACCACTTAGTGATCTAAACTTTGTGTTTAACACAGTGTGTCATCAGCACAAACCCAAGCCGAACGGTGTCGTTATTTTGAGTCATGTTGACTACTAAGGAAAATTTGTAACAGCAACCTCGTAAGTCACAATATACAATGAGTTGCAGAGGATAGTGCAACACTGTTATTATTTGCATGCCTGGGAGTGGCAAGCTCGCAGGTTATTCCATATACCTCCTTATTGGCGCTGGGCGCAGGCTTTTGTGTTGCATGAAGAAAGCACATGGCAATTTGAAAGTTGTTTTTTTTTTCAAGACAGACTGAGCTAAATTTAAGAACTGAACTGTGCTTTTAAAGTGCTTGGTTGTGGGAGAGCATGTTTACCAAGGCTGACACAGCTCTCTTCAGATTTTAAATCAGAAGATAAAGGGCAAGAAACTGATGACGGCAACTGCATAACTTTAGAGAACATTCATAGTTTCATAGTGCCTTGTACTCTAAGTGGGAAAAAAAGATTGTGATGTGATTTTCCAAGCAGAGGTATTACTTTGGAGTTTTATAAGCCCTTGACATTTATACAAATAAAATTCTAAGTTTGGTTTTTGTTTTTTCCGGCAGGGTCCTTACTAGAGCTTGGAGTTCTTTTAACCTGTTTCCTAAAGATCTCATATCCCATAATGATTGATGGAAGAGGCGGCATGAATTTCCTGGTGCTCCCTCTTCTCCTTGCTTTGCGAGCTTGGTGCCCCTTTTTCAACTCATCTGGTACTTGCAGAATTAGTTATAGAATTATTACAACTTTAGAGATTTTACTGAGCTTCTCCCAGGAGTAAAAGACATTGGAAAAAATAAACTCTGATCCACAAACAGAGGAACTTAAGTTCTCCTTAAAAAGAATTTCAGAATCAAGCTACTCCAATGTGCAGCCTCTAAAGCAATGCAAACCTAGAATTTTGTCAAGATTATATGTAAATGTTTGTGAATGCTTTGCAGCATCAGGACAAGACCAGCTAACCATGCATACAAGGAATTAAATTATTAAAATTGAGTGATTGAAATAATTGAATAATTGAAATTAGATTTCATATACACTCTGAACTCCAGCATATGTTAAATAAAGGATTGGTTGAACTTCTTAAACATTTAAAATCCCAATAAAGAGACTTTGCTTGAGCTGTAAAAGCCCCTTGATACAACAGGTTTGTATAAATCTGCATGCATACCAATTTACATGACTGCACCAGAAAGCAATACCTGATATTGAGGAGTTTGAGAGCATTAAGCAGCACCCCTTTCTTCACATCGTAATCGATCTTCTGATCAGTCCCAAAGCTTGGAGCTCGATTGATCTATCAAACAAAGCAGAAAACAGACATTTAAAAAATTCACTTTCTTTCTGTTATGTTCTGGAGTCTGAGATTGCATGCAATTACAGGAGCAGATTGTGGGCTTGTTTGAAGAGAAAAAATCTGTTCCAATAAGCAAAGGAAAGAGGAATGAAGCAAGCATGCAGACAGAGATCGAGGATGTTTGTTTTTTTTTTTTCCTTTCCTTTTGAGAGACACTTTAAAGCTGGTTTGGCCTTTCCCTGCATAAATCTTGTCTGGGAATGAAGTGGGTAAACATGTGCATGAAGAAGAAGCTGTCTGTGTGTTAGCACACAACAGTTTTTATACGTGACCCGGAACTTTAAAGCCTAAATATGTTCAAGGCAGGCTCTATAACACAGCCACCACTAACATTTATGTTAGCAACAAAGAATTACTCAGCTTGGCTCTATTATTTACACTCAAAAGCAATCACCGAGATTCATCCGAGCAAGGAAGGAGTAAGCCACATGGGATTGTAGGTACAAAAGCTGGCATCATCAAGCAAATAATTCCAAGAACAGCTTACCTTTCTCAACAGAACAATCCCAAGCACCAGCATGAAGTATTCAAATGTCAGTTATTATACTTGACACAACAAATCAATTCTTTTTCTGTTTGTAATTTTCCTTTATGTCTCCCTCCCATGGTGAGAAATTGCTTATGTGAGACAACAAAAGAAGCAACAAAGAAAGAATTGGCAACTGTAATTGGAACGGTGTCTTCCTATGAGGTGACTTCAAATGACAATGCAACAGATGCCCATCGAAAGGCTGGCGAACGTTGATAAACCTTGATTGTTCAGATAAGTCAGGTCTCTGCCTGGCTTCATCTATAAACCCAAGAAACACCCCTTTGTGTTTTGTTTTGCCTCAAAACAATGATTAGGGTTGGTAGGTTATTATTATTACGATTCTAATGGCACAAGTACAGGATCTGTTTTGGTGGTTTTGTAAGTATGCATCAGAATTGTTAATGGATATCTTTATGCCAAAAATGACATATGCAGGAGCTTATACACACTGGGACCACCTAGATACATATATAGAACAGATGGTATATTATCCAGCTGCTGTGACCAAACCAAGAAAACATGGAGTTGGTCAAGAGGGACAAGGGTGTGAAGACAATGGATGGATGGATGAGTATTCTACAGTCTAAGCTGTTACGTGTTTTGTAATGATATACTGGTATTGATATTTGTTTATCTTTTTTGTGAATTATTCCTATGTTAGTATAGGATGTAAAAAAATAAACCACATGGCTGCAGCATTTCTTCAAATAAAAAAAATATAAGTGCCTATATTATACAGACAAATGTTTTGTTTACCTGCCACCCATGAAAAGTATAAAATCACACACTATAGTTGTGTAAATCCAACATAAGTGTTACCCTTCCAGTATTTCTAGCAATTAACGTTTATGCTACAGAAACAAGATTTTAAAGTCTACCTAATCTTTCATTATGAAAAACATACAATACACAGTAACCATAAGAAACAGGCCACAACAAACAATAGGCAATTATGTTTTATTACTATAACAATAAGGCCTTTTAGGTTTATATTGTTCATCAAGAGTCATCCTTTGTATATATTTACATAAAGTATGGTGAAAAAAGAAAACATATTTGTGGGAGACATTATATCACTCCTTTCTAGACGTTTTCACTGAAAGGGTTTGAATTATTCTTCTGTTTTTTTCTAACCCCAAAAGGCTACATTATGGTCCAAAGAAAAAGTATTTGCTCCCTTTAAAGTTTCCTCTTAACTTTTTTGTCACTATACTTACTATTTTATAGTTAGACAAACATAACTTGTAAAGAAAGAAGGAAAAGGGGAATTTTAAAAGAATAAGAGATTTGCTTAGAGTCATATTGCAGGGGTATCGAAGTTAAGTAGGGTAGGTAAAGCATCTCAGTCGAGTTTAAAACCCAGAATGCCTTTCAACAACCTTCATTTCCTTTCAATGTTTTAATACTCTAAAGTATATTTGCTAGTTTGCTTTTGATAATTGCCTAACCACCTAACTAAAGTAGCTGAAGTAATTAACTGATGACCATTCAATGTCCTTCAGTACTTTCTGCTATTCAAAATGTTATCAATATGGCAAGACATCATAGTCTTGAGGAAGCAAAGTAGTCCTAGACAACAGACTAACATCACCATGTTTGATTGTTTGGAGATTTTTTACCCATGAAATGTTGTTCTGCCTTAGGCCAGATAATGAGAAACACACGTCTCAAAAAAGGTGTCCACAGAATATTTCTTCAAAAGTATTGGTGATCATCCAAAAAGTTTTAATTGCCAATGTTACTCCTTTACGTTGATCTCTTTCCTTCCTCTAGAGTCGTCATAAAACATATTCAGTTTCTACTCATGGCAGGTTTGGGAACAAAGTTTAAGGATAATATTTAGATCACAACCAGACTCCCAGGAACTGAAGGAGCCAGAGTGTTTAGTTTACTGCCAACTGTAGGACATATAGACCAAAATAAAGAGGTAACGATTAAAAGACTGCACAATAGGTTTACAAGAAAACTGTAAAATAAGGAGCCATATTCATACAAAACAGTCCTCAGATACACAACTAAGCCTCATGCGAATATAAGCGAAAAAAAAAAACTGCTATTTTAAAATGTATTTACATGAGATAGGAGTATAGAGTAGGTACTGTTTGTAGGGAAATAGAATAGAAGCCTAGATATCTTATTCTGAAATAAAGTTTTCTGAGATTTTTCGATTACAATCTGTTCTCTAGTATCACAGCCACAGGTGAGGCTCTAAATTCCCACCACTATGAACTGGGCCTGTATGGGGAAGCCTTTGTGAAGCTATGTGTGCACTGACGTGTGTTTTTTGTGAACAACAACCATTTATCAGAAGGTGGGTGATGAATGCTTTCCAGTGCAAAGAGGGAAAAGGGAACAGAGACACTATACAACTCTTTCACTCAATGGAAATAAAGTATACAATGCATCCCTCTGTGTGTTGAGGACAGAGCTCCACTTGGACCTACCGTACCTCACCTCTGCTACAAAAGAAAAATAAGGAAGAGGTCTGTTTTCATTTAGAGTTCTCCACAGCTTGACAGCCACAATGAAAAGAGTGCGGCTTTAGAGTGCCACAGCCAATAGGTAACAGGCGTACTGGCAGTGATCCTGGTGACGGTTGTCTCGTTACTTGTCTTCATTTCTTGGTTTGATTTGTGGTGTCAAGCTGTCATGGAATAAAACTGGCACAGCAGCGTTTGCTATCTCTCTTTGCTGTTCTTTGTGTCTTTTTTATTTTTTTGTGTCTCTCTTTTCTGCTTCCTGCCTACTGCATTCTGCCTCTTCTCACGCTCAGTTTCAATTCACACTTTATTTTTTGCTGTCTTTGACAGGGTTTTCCGACTGGCCGTCGCTTAGCCTCCACTATCCATTTGCTAGCCCTGATTCTCTGGTTGTTACCTCTCCTCATTCCTCTCCCCATATTTCTGTGCTTTCCTTTTTCTCCCTGGCAGAGGGAGTTGGACCAGTCTGTTCCTAATGAACCCCTGCAGGCTCCAAAACCCCCCGCTCTGATTTCCTTAAGTGACTCTGGCAGGGTTTTAAAAGAGCCCTTGGTTGCTTTAAGACACATTCAATAAAAATGTCACATGAACAGATGAGAACATTCTTTTTATTCATTCTTTAATTTGGTTCAGTATCATATCAGCAAGCCCAGAATGGTTAGGTTCAGGCAGACAAACGGCCGAATGTGAAAACGATAGTAATTTTTAAAATTTCAGAATAAAATGAAAACTTTTTGTACACTCTCTTTCAACTATGAGCTTCAGCGGGACTTTTTAATAATTCTTAAATAATCTCATAAAGCTGGCGTTAACAATTAAAAAAAAAACAGTTATAATAATATATTTATAAGCTTATTACATATCGAGTAAGGTAAGCCAGGGTTAGATGTCAGCTTGCTTGTTACTGCCACACTATAGGGCAAACCAAGATTCTGTTAGTCCCTATTTGACCTGACAATCTGTCCTTTTTTTCAGTGGTTATTTCTGTGTAAAACACACACAAAGCTTGGTGGTGAGGGGATGATGTATTATTTTCATGGCTCATAGGATTTCTTTTAACGTTCTTTTAGTATAAAAAAAAAAAAAATCCACACACAGTGTTAGCCGTATAAAAATCGGAAACCAGTAGTTCAGCTGTGGTAAATTATTGTATGTGTGCATAAGTCTAAAATAAATTGGGAGGTTTGGGTTTAAAGTATTCTTCCAGGTTACCAACCCACTTTCAGATGTTAGATGCACTGCTAAGCATGATGATCATGGGTTTGAACCCCGGCTTCATGCATCATGAGTACCCTAGCTTCCTACCACAGTGCAACAAGTTAGAGGTTATGGTTATTAGTATCATTAAAATTACCATTAATAGTGTACATTTGAAGGGTTAGTTTGTCCTCTTTGTCTGAGAGATGCAGACTGTCTGCTTCTGACTGCTCAAGATCTAAACTGTCAGAGTGTATGAAGGCTCATAAGTTTGATTCACAGTAATTTAAAAACAAAAAAATGTTTTAAATCCACAGCACATTAGGAGATTGCAATTTCTAATTGTGTAAGTAAATAAAAAGTGGCAGAGCAAAAATATATAAGAAAAAAATGTTGTTTTACTGATAACCCATTAGTATCTTTGGGGATGCCTAACCCTAATAAATGGATAGATGGACATAAACTGGCCCAGTGTCGATAACAATCACATTCTCTTTCTAAAAATGAATTTTAAAAATTAATAAAAGTTTGATTTAATGGGAAAAAAAGCAACTGCAGGATGCTTTAATGATGGAGAGTATATGCAAGTGTATAAAGTGACATCCAACCTGTTTATGCTAATAGTGCAAAAAGTATATAAACTGAACACAAAAAACAAAAAGTCACGGAGTAAAATCATCAGATAGGCACGTAGTACAAAGCACTTACTGTGATATAATAACATTAAATACATCATCCTGAGCTGCAATTACATTTAATGCACTGCGGTGACTAAACTCACCTGCTTCTCTAAAATACGTCTCCCGCTACGACTCTCTATATGTGGGTTGATATCCTACTGATTGTGTGATATTACTGAGTTGTAAATGTTTACATGCAAAAGATGCATAATGTAAATTAACACTGAGAATGGAATATCTTTGATGGTACCCGCTGTAGTGATAATACTATTAACCCATGTACTGATTTAGTGCTTATTTTATGACTGGAAAAAAAAAAAGAGTTTAAGTTTAGAATTCGACATTTATCCAGCCACATTATGATCTACAAAAAATCTCTACTGGACACAAACCTTTAGAAAGAAAAAAATGAAATAAAGCTTATCAAAGGGGAGCCTCATTATTTTTATTTCAACTGTCTGTTTGGTTAAATTATCAACAGGCTGAAACTCTTTCCACAGATCATTACAGAAAGTAAAGAGTAAGAGAAAACATGCCATTTTATTACCGACTCAATTTGCTGTAGTCGACTAATTCCCAAAGCGAAAACTCCTCTGGTTTAGATGCAGGGTTTGTTCTAATGATCTCTGACCCCTTGGTGCGTCTTAGATCTGAGTGATACGCCTTAGGATACTATGCAAGTAAATAATGGTCAAACAGAAAATTCAAATTGCCAACAAGACTAACAAGTACGTTATAATTATTATACTTTTCTTTACGTGTTAAACTTATTCTACGCTGTTTGTATAGTTATACGGGAAGTTAGTATTTTGGCCAGAAAATTTGTTTTTTCATTTTAAAGCCATCTGAACTTTTAGGCTCATAGGATTTGAGCATATTAGGAGATTAGAAAGCAGTTGTGGTCTGGCCAGATCAACCCTCAATCTCATGTTGGGCATGTTAATTAAGCAACCTCTTGGTTAAAATGGGACAAAAAAACAAAAGAAATTTACTTGCTAAGTAAACAAATCACAAAAAAGTGACCACAGGACATATGAGTTAAAGTCTTGGGCTGAGAAATACCTGAAAAAGATTTCTGATGACATTTTATAGACTGATGAGAGTAATAGTGACTCTCGACAGACCCGATGGCCAAAAACCTTGGAGATAAGTTATTTCATCAATATTTACTAAACACACCTCCAGTTTTTAAAGATGCTTCCTCAAGCAGCAGCACAGGTGAGAATCTATCAAAAAATATATATTATTTTTATGCAGCACAATGCTCTACAGAGTATTGGGAGTACCGTACTGCATGAAATGAACAATAACACATCCCCCCTCTTCACCTTAGCTATATCTCATTGGGACTTTGTGGGCCTCGTTTAAATGAGAGTATTACAGTGAGGATAAACATTCCATTTCCTTGACCAATGAGAGGCTCTGCTGATGGTGAACGGCTTCATAAACTGACTCCATGAATGGCTGGCTGTTGTGGCTGTTATTAAAAAGAAAGATTATAGATTTATTGCTCAGATTTGAATATTTTAAATATAAAAAAAACAAAACTTTTTTTTATTTTTTGGGGGTTGTGTATTTGCAACATGAACATGGCAGAAAATATTTGAAAGAAATAACACATTTGAAGACATATTGATTTTAAAAAAGTATTGATAAGAATTCTTCATTCATTAACACTTAAAGAGACATTATGTAATTTTCTACTAAAAAATAGCCTTTTTATTTTCCCCTCTAAGACTAACACATTGCTTGATGAGCAGACTAACATCTCAGTACTTCAGCACTGATGCACCTATTAGCCTGTTGCTAATTTTCTTAATTTACTTAAGAAAAGTTCCCATGATGTTTGTGCTGATATGACGTCAATCATGTCTGTGTTAAATGATTGTTAAATGAGTCCGAAATAACAAACAATCAGTTAAATTGAAGATGGATTTTGTAGATACTGAGAAGCAGGTGAAAAAAGTAAAAAAAAAAAAAAAAAACTTGTTAAGTATGACCTCAAGCTACAAGAACGAGCAGAAAAGTACAGTAGTATCAGTGTTTTGGCCACAGATGGCAGGTTTACTAAAAAAAACTCAGTAATGCCTTTTTAATAAAGCAATTAGCCCCAAGCAGCCATTGGTTGCTGGGATTTTAGAATGGTGGGGCACCCTACGATTCAAGGGGGCTTTGAAATTTAAAGCACATTGTAGTTTATTTACTATTCATTGTAACTATTTACCGCAGTTAAAGCTTTTGGGTTCAACTGATGAAAACCTTGAACAGGGGTTCAACCTTGAAAACTGGTGGCCCAGCAAGAAACATTTGGGAACCACTTGTCTAAACCAACCTGGCCGTCTGTACTTGTTTATTTGTAAATTAATTATAAATAAACACACTTTCTGGGAAAATGTTTTCCATTTAGACAACAAAACCAAGGCCTGGTTAAAGTGAGAATTAACAAGAACCTGTGTTACAATATGAAGTAGGCTAAAAAAGCAACACAATGTAAGAATAGCTAATAAACAACGCAATGCCAATCAATTACTGTGGAATGGGTTATACAGCATAACAATGACTCTGGAGGTCACAGAAGAACCTGGAGCCACTCTACATTACTGTCTTCATGATTCAACAAAAAGAAAAGAGGCTGGGCAAACGCCATTTACAAGATGTTTCTGAGGCCAAGCTAAAACGAAGAATAAAGTCCTTTTCACAGTGGCCATCAGGTATTTGGTTATATTTCAAGATTTTTTCAGAAGATATTCAGTGGACTAAAGACAAAAAGTTGAGATTTTTGCTCACTGTCTGTCTTTTTATTCTATGATGAATTTAACAATGCTGCACATACAATTAAACATGGTAGTGCTGAGTTGCTTTATGATGGAGCCGAAAAACTCTGACTGCACAGTCCTGAAGGAGAATGTTGGGCTGTCAGTTTTGCTCAAGCGCACTTTGGTAATGCAGCAGGTCAAAAGTCAGAAGCACATCAGCAAGTCAACCAATGAAGGGCTAAAAGAAAGGAAATGTTAAGGTTTTGGATGGGCCTTATCAAAGTTTTGACTTTATTGAGATCCTTATGTTTTTAAGTGGCACAGTTCATCCTCAAAAAGCATCTAATGTGAATTACAGTGATTCTGCAGAGAGTGGGCCTGAACTCTGACTGCTAGTATTATAATGGCCTCGGAGCAGTTGTTAGAGAGGGTGGCAAAAGCAATTATTAGATTTAGAGGGCAATTACTGCAATAAAAAAGGTTGGTTGAGGTAGCGTTTTTTTCTATGCTAATGAAACCATGATGTTTTATTTACACACATGATCACTGAAAAATTTGTTTTAAACAGCAAAACTATTTTTTCACTGACATCTATAATTGTTCCATTCGCAATGGAGACAAATAAAAAGGAAAACAATTTGTTGACCTAAAAGATGTGGTGTAAATGGGGTTTGTCTAGCACCACACAAAAACACAACCACAACAACAAAAAAACCTTTTCTGATAAAGCAACAAAGGACCAGCAACAATCACCAACCCAATTTCCCCAACAAATTGCTTCCCCACATTGACATTAATTTTGGACTGGAATAGTGACTAAAACAAGCATAAGGTCTACTGGTGATTAATCGCAACAGAAAGAAAAAACAAAAAAAACACACACACACCAATCCCCCCCCACACACCTTATTATTCCTGGCAGAGGGTAAACAACCACTGTTTTGGCAAGCCTCCCATTTTGGCCCGCACACTCAAGAGTATCGGCACAGTTCAGCCGCTGTCAGAAAGGAGTGTTTGTTGCCACACAATGGTGAAATAAGAAAGGGTGGTAGAGAGAGGAAGGGAAACGGAGAGGAAGACAGAGAGAGAGAGAGAGAGAGAGAGGGAAATCAAGCGTGTGTGGCAGAGCGACAAATAGACAGACAGCTAGACGCCCTGTTTAGTCGCTCTCTTGTTTCAGACGTCTTATCAATCACTGTTCTGTTCTTTTCGTGGCATTTCTTGTGGTTTGCTCGGACACAGGGAAACTCTAGCTAAGCGTGGCGGGCTGCTGCCAGTGCTGGAGAGCAATGGGGCCGATGGTGCAGCTCACAAGGAAGAGACGGGGAGAGAGGGGTACTTTTTAAACAACATGCGGAGGCACACTACCAAGCACAGGCAATAAAGGCGCAAAGTGAAAATATTAAGCCTGCAAACACAAGTAGGACCATTTCTTCTCATGCACATTTGATTTTTTTCACTGTATAATTCAGAATACTGGGATATACTGTAAAAATAGCCTTTTCTTGTTTGTTTACCAAATCTCCAAAATACATAACTAGAGCATAAAACAGTTTTATATGCCACTCAGTAAATATGCCATTTATACCTTCCCTCTCAATCATATACACATAGAAATACACACAGAGCCACCAACTGCTGCGTGTGTGATGATGAATGGATAAATGTTGGGGTATGTTTTCAACTGCCCCACATACAAAGCCTGCGCTCGCCTAATTTGATACTTATTCCATGAAATAGTCATGTTGGGGGAGAATGGATGTGGATAGAGACAGGCAGTCCCATACATCATTCTAATTTTTCTTTAATAAAGCTCATATAAGCCAAAAAGAGGATAATAGGTCAATACTGCCACCTAGGGTTCATACTTGGAAGGGTACTTCATTTAAGGTAGGAAACATGTAAAGGATAAACCCTGTAAATATGTAAAAAGCAATAAAAGGTGAGGAGAAGACTGCAAGCAGGATGAAATATTAATTACAATATCATGCTGTATTTAATCATCATGGTTATTGTTTTTACCACATGTAATTCATGTGAGGTTGAAAACTATTTGCACAGATCTAGTAATTTCTCACTAAATTGAATATCCGGTAATGTTTGACTCGGTGTTCCAGGGGTTAGAGAATTCTTCTCAAGTTTCCTGTGGACATACATGAAAGACAGGCTAATCTACAAATTCCTGCTCTAAAAGCCCTAAGAAAATAGTTAAGAGGCTTTGAATGGCTGCTCTTTATTCTTGCGTGAAAAACTCCAACATAAAATTTTTATCTCCGCTTCTAAAGGTGAAACATAAAACAGTCTCTTTAATTGTGTTTGGAGAATAAAAAGCCAGAGGAAGCTACTATGTCTTTTGGTCAGACATCTGTTTAAAGCTGCCAATATAGATTGCATCCAAACAAATACTTTTCCCCTACCACAAACACACACCTCCACACACAAACACTATTTTACTCCTGCTCAAAAGGAAAGGAAGTCTGGGTTATGTTGGCTGTAAGGGATCGGCAGGGAAAACCAAACTCATCTTGAAACGATTGGGTTCAGACCACAGAGAGGGAAAAGTTGCAGGAAGGGGCAAAGAACTGCTGCCCTTAGGCTAAGAGTTCTGTTCTTGTCTAATGCCATGATGCCTGGTCTATCTCTGTCTCTCCCTCTAACACACTCACACACACGCAGAAGCTCAGAGACACAAACAAATCTGTGCCTCAGTTGACCCAAACCATGCTCGCCTCATTAGTTGCCAATCACTTTGAACAGACGCGCTAAAAGGGAGGAAGTACTGGAGGTAGAAACACAGGAGATGAAGGAAGAGATACAGGTTTAGTTTTCATCAATAATCAAGCTGCTCTTGTGTCGCTGTCTGATGGTGCCTCAGCCCCAAACAATGACTTCTAAATAACCATAAAAGTGGATAAAATAGATTTCTTCCTTTTCTCCCCACTCCCCTGCTTCCTGAATTGGACTGTCTGTGTGTTTTAAGCCGAATCCCTCATTGGCTCTTTGAGTGGATAAAACGAATGGGTTGTGGATGGAGGACGGCCAACCACACACACACACATTATAGAAGGCTATTCCAACATGGACCAGGACCAGACATCCCCACTTACACACAGAGACAGGCTGTTGACACACTGACACATAAACACAGACACATACTAAGTTGCAAGACTTGTGATGTATGTTTACCATAGAGAGTTTAACGCAAATGTGACAAGAACACAAATTGATATCAGATTCACAGATGCAGCATACATGCACGCTTTGCACACCCGTTGCATCTTTAACAAGCAGACCCACCAGCCTTTTAAGGTGCTAAGAACAAGAAATAAAAAATAAATAAATGAATAATCTGCCTTGGGACTGAGCAAATTAAATTTTTTTTAGGCTCATTAAAGACACTTTCTTTTTGTTTGGAGCTGAGCAGCTGGAGTTTTATGGTTGATGAGGGGAAACAATGCACAACAAAAAGAAAGAAAGAAGTAGTGAGCCAGAGCTTATAAGCTTATAATGAGGGTAGCCTTCAGTCCACTGATCATAGCAGTGGGAATCATTGTTAGCCGTCAGAACTCGGATAAACCTGTAAAGACATAAATTTTGCTCTTGTTGCCTTCAAATTCAGATATAAACAACGGTTTAGTCTTTATATTGCATTTGTCTTTACAATTCATGGCGTAGTTAATGGTATCAAAGTAGCCAAGGTTTACTTCCTGTTGATTTAAAGTCTTTAACCAGTTTTATTATGTTAAAAAAAAAAGAAAACTGGTTATGTCAAAAACAGAACTGTATCCATTTTTGGATGTTTTATGTTTCACTGTTTGTAGATGTTATCAACATTTTGTTGCATTATTTTTAACTATTATCACTTAAAATTTTTAGAGGTACTTTTTAAAAGCCCATCTAAGGATAAGTGCTGCGAATTAGCTGTTGTTATGACACAAATGTTGCTGTTGTTTTCTTCAGTTTTTCTATGTCGATGTCTGTCTGTCCCTAACAAATAAACATAAATAAATAAAATAAAAACTGAAGGTTTAAAATATATATAATTTTTTTTTCCTTTAAATCATACCTACAAATTTAAGCTCCTAGTTTCCAGAGAAAGACCAGAAATTTCCCTCGCTGTATTTCAATTGAGCCCCTGCAACATATATTGCTGCACACAGCTGGAAAAAGGAAGACTGTTTCATCTAATAAAGATAAAGGTAAGATAAAAGCAAAAACAGTATTATATGAGACAGCTAAAAGTGACTGAGGATACCACAAAATGAAATGCTTAGGATCATTGTTACAGCATTTGTTTTCAGATTTTAGTCTAAAAGGATATTGTTTTTTGCAAAGACAAAGAAAGAAAGGCAAGTGTATTTATACACAACCAAGCATACACAATTGAATCCAAAATGATTTACATAAAATCAAAAGAAGTAGACTGAACTAACAAAAACACTAAAGCTTTGAAAAGCACTGTATGGAAGGAAAAAATGTTGAAATGCTAATTTATTCTTCAATCTCAAACTTCAATCACTCATCAGTGATCGGGGCAATAAATGAAACCATTCTATTAAAACCTGTTGTTAAAAAAAAATGCTTCAGCATTGATTGAAAGAAGGTTACTGCAAATCTTATGCTTTCTGGGAACTGAGGCACAAACAGACCTTGTTTAGATCTGGTCCTAAAAACAATAAGATGGTTTCTTCAGACCTGAGCGGTCTATATAGTTCTTATTTAATAACTCAGAAATATGTTTGCTTAACATCATTCAGAGTGTTATGGACCAATAGCCATTCTAACAAGTCTATCCTTTTACAAACATACAGTGAGTGATTTAAGAACTAGTGTAATGTGGTCAACACTCCTGGTGTTGGTTAGGACTCTGGCAGAAGCTATTTGGATGAGCTGCAGCTGCCTGATTGATTTTTTTAAGAGACCTATAAAAACACTTGCAGTAATTTAACCCACTGATAGTAAAAATGTGTCAGTGTTCCTTTATTCTGTTTTAAATCAAACAAATAGTGATGCCAATATTTATAATATGACTGTAAACTGAAAGGGTGGGTCTACAAATTTGACTCAGTGCTGAATTAATTGTCTTTTTTTCCAGCAAAAATAAGATAGATAAAATTAAAACAAATATTAAAATTGAAAATTAGGCTTTAAAGAAATTTGAAAAAAAAATTATCGGTGTATTACTCAAAAACAGCTGCCAAACTAAATAACTGTGTGTTATTATGTTATAGATTTTTCATCTGCTTTTTAAATTGTGTGATTCTTCTTCTTAAATATAATTGATTTTTACCAAAATATGAAAAATTGTATGGTCAGTGGTTTTATTTGTGTTTGTAATTACTTCATCCTCTCTCCTCCCTTGTCTTCAAACCTCTGATATCTTTCTATTTCCTCCCCAAAGTAGACACTATTAGTCATGCTGGTTTAACCTGGATAAGCGGGAGTAGGATTGAAGGGGTCGATGAAACGACTCACACTAGATTTCAAGTCATGTGCATTCTCCTTTGGTGCTCACACCTAAGTTTTAAGGCATCAAACACATTAAGAATTTATAAGGGTGTGAATTGATTATTGTTTTTTTTTTCTTTTTTTGTTTTTCTTTAAGATGACTAAGAAAATTCTCAATGACAGCTGCCAGCAAAAACCTTTCTTCAGACAAAATAAACTCCAGTCCAAGCAGATTGTGTACTCTGGTGAGTGTGTGCGCAGCGAACATCTCGGCTCAATGAAACGCCTTTCCTATACGAGACACAGATGCTGTCTGGGCCTGTTTTAATGAAAGTGAATGTCTCGGGTTACGCCATTTGGGCAAGTGTGTGTGTGTTGATGTGTCCCTCTGTGTCGCACTGATGTTTTGAATGTCAATAGAAGGTAAAACTCGTGTTGAGACTCTGCAGAATTAAGATAAGGATCACACAAAAGCCTGTGTCTCCCTTTTGTCGCCCCTTCTTTTCTCCCATTTCGATACTTGCTTAGAGCACAATGCATCTGTTTGATGCCTCCCCTTGGTTTGTGAGTCATCGCTCTTCTCTTCTATGTTTTCACCCCTGTGACAAGCTATTTAGCAGGTGTGTGCAGCTTTTTGGATTGTTTTCCCAGTATGTGAGTTTGTGGTATTTGTCTTGATTCAGGGAGCTGAGATTTTAAAGTAATATTTTAGAGCAAACTTATCCAATTATTTAAGACTAAACTGTAGTAACACTAATTAGAATATCCTGTATCACTAAAAATATAATTGGTAAATTACAGGAATTATCCTTTTTCAATTTCATCTTCCAAGATACATCCATGAAGCCGCTGACAAAAACAAAAATTCAAAGGGGAACACTAATATCTTCTGACAGATTCCTATACATGATACCATTTAGCTTTCAGGTATCCGACTGAGTTTGAGTCTACACAGGTTGAACTTTCATTTCCTGGCTGCAAGTTTGAATGTTCAACAACTGGCCTTGACGTCCTGAAGAGTAAGAGAACCTTGTCCGAACAACGATCTGGGAAAGGCCCTGTGGAGGCGTGGCACGTGTAATTCAGCATGACACCACTGAAGAAAGCCGAAAAAACTCCAAACCCACCTCTAAGGCCTCATCCTGTTTTGGTTTCTGAGATGGCTTCCAACAGTTTTTAGCAGAAAAAGAGGCGGAGAAGAAATGGTGAAATTCTGTGAAAATACCCATTTTACCAAAATGGTTCAAAGAAGGATGTCATGGAAATGTATTTAGCCCTGGGGGGGGGGGGGGGGGGGGGGG
>JAUZNJ010118224.1:15330-42473 GCA_034780135.1 Jordanella pulchra | reverse complement strand
CCCCCCGCCCCCCCCCCGGCCCCCGCCCCCCCCCCCCCCCCCCCCCCCCCCCCCCCCCCGAGGATATGGGGTGTGGCAACCTGTCTAAACAACAAGGATGGCAGACATTGTCTCTATACTTTGAAAGAAGCCCCTGCTAATTAGCAAAATATTGGAGATGAGTGATCGTTGCCCTACAATTTTGTAAAAGAAAAGCAGGGATAAGTGTGTGTGTGTATTTGTTACCTTGTGGGGACAAAGTAGACCAATTTCCCTCGAATATATCAGGTACCTTACCATCCACTGGTCCACATGGGGAAAGCTTCTTTGTTTCGTTGTGGGTCGGTTTAGGACAAAATTTATGAATTGGGTTTAGGTTAGGTATGTGTTGGTAATGGTTTGGGTTAGGCTATAGAAATGAATGCAAATAAATGGAAGTCAATGGAAAGCCCCTGTAAGGATGGACATAACGTGTATGTATGTGTTTGTGTGTGTGTGGGTGTGTGTGTGGTGTGTGTGTACACAGGATGTTAATTGATGAGCGTTATAGAGAGCTGCTGGTAGCACAGGGGGGATCATTACTGCTGGAGTGGAACAACTGCATTCACGGCTGTTTGCTGTGTCACGCACATGCACATTTATACTACAACACACACACACACACACACACACACACCCACACACACACACCGTCACGGCAATCCTCTAAGTTCCCTCTTTATATCTTTCTGTTTTTATGCTTTTCCACATAAGCAAACAAATAAAACTGATTTCAACATTTTGATTCTACAATAAAAACAAAATAATTAGAAACAATAACCACTGAAAAAAACTCACAAATTTCATTTTGTGGCTAACTTGCAACTTGCAACAAATAAAGTTGTTTTTTTCTTTTTTGGCAAGAGGATCAAAAAAACAAAAAAAAAAAAACAAAAAAAAACTACGACTCCTGCGGCATTTCCAGTCTTTCAGTCCAATTTGTGGGAAGGGGGGGTGCAGGCACTTTGGGTTAAAGGATTTAGGTCACTCTTTAACTGACAGGCTGACATCAGAAGGGTAATACAGAAATCCCGGAGTGGACTTTTATCCATCTCTGGAATTGACTGACACTTAAGAAGGAGAAGTTGATAAAATGGGGAGCTTGGTTGTTTGTAATAAACATGAGATCCTGACCTATATTTTCACACCCTGGTTATACATTAGTCATTGTGTTTTGTTATTTATATTTTTATTAAGCTCCTGGAAATGAAGGCATTTCTATGTTTTGGTGTGTAAGCAATGCTTTATATTTATATCAGTACCTCCTCGCTGTTTAAAGAATTATAAATAGATACTCGATGGTGTGTGGGTGTTTTGGGAAACAGTATGTAAGCAAAATCAGTGTTTGTTCACTCCTTCTTATGTCACAGTACTTCAATAGGACAGCTGCTCACACTCGCATAGTAAGAGAAGAGAAGAATACAAATGAGAGTAAATGAAAAAGTGATTCTTTCAGAATTAAAAAAATATATGTTGATTAAATGATTGTAATTTCTATCCACGACTTTTAAGAGAACTAGTGAAATGAATTAAAATGAATAAATTAATTAAATTATAGAAGAAAAACAGATTTTCCTTAGAAACAAACATATATTTTCAAGATAGTACCTCCAGCAGCCAGGGTTTGAGTTTGCGGTCCAGGATAATGTCAAAGCCCAGGACCTCAAAGCAGACACTGTCGCTCCCTGGTGGTTGTCCGGGGCGGCACATGCGGTAGGCATGCAGAACGTGGGGCTCAGCCACTATCAGGGTTTTCACCACCAACTCCTAACAGAGAGCAAGGACAAAAAATGAAAAGAGAACACAAAAACAACATGAAATTCGTCAATTAAAAAACGACATGATTTCTTTGAAAAAAAAAAAGAATCAGTAAAATGACATCAAAGTATGCAACAATCTGGACCCAGATACACAGTCTCAAAAGAGATAGTCATTACAAAAGCTACAGTTTATTGTAAGATTTTTTCTTTTCACTGTTTAGTTTTTACCAACTGATAATTAGACAGTATAATTGGCACAGATTGTTTTTGAATTCCCTTCAAACACAGACATTCTCCGCTGTTGATGCTGCTCCATCTGTGTTTCTAGTGGTGTCCAACCTGCATGCATCTGTGTTTGCCCAAATGTTTGCTGGCTGCTACCTACTGGCCTACACCACTGTGAGAAACATGTTCAGTCTGACACACACACAAACACTTTGCACAAAGCTTCTCTTTACCAGGCAAGCGCCTTGCAGTGCTGCTGCCCTGCAATTTTGCCCAGTCCAGTCTGACTGCTAGGTGCAGCAGAGAGGGGGTAAGGTGGCCTGGTCCTAGCCTGATAAGGCTGCATCCTCCTGATCCTTTTTCAATCTATGTGCCTCTCATGTACCATCACCTATATGTCAAGCCATCCACTGTCTACCCACAGGCTATTCAGAACTATAACCTGCTCCTGCAAACATGGCTGTACCCCAAGACCCCAGCACCAGCTGTGTGTGTGCTTGTCTGACCTTTGTCCTTGCCCAAATCACCTCTCACCTTACCCTGTGGCAAAAAAGAACTAGGTTACCCATGTTTGTCCAAATGTACCTGTGCTTCTAAGTTATATGGATTTCCAATGCCAATTACATTTATTTTTTTTAGTGTTGCATTTTTCACATTCACCTTCTCAGCACAAACATTATTTCTGACACATATTATAAACACCGTGATTTTGTGATCACGGTTTCTGTGATTCCGTTTTTGTTTAAAGTATGTATAAAACAAAGACAAATCTTATTTGAAAATGTTTTCACTTGTCTACGAAAGCATTCTAGCTACAGATGAGACTTGATCTGTATGTTTACTTTATATACCGGATAACAAACATAGAATTAAAAAAAACAAAAACAGCAGAGTATCACCTACGTATGATTGTGGGGAACTTCATTTGAGATTCAAAATATTTAGACGTAAAAGAGGTTAAAAAACAAAATACAACTTTCTGATCTGAAGTGCATAGATTTCGTAAACTCTAGTTTGTCTAAAGTTCAATTTATTTCTTTAAAGGTTGCAAAAGAAGACAGTGGTTGATTTTTTTTTCTAGCTTCCTTGCTTTAATTGAATTAATTATCAATATTTCATATTACATGTAAGGAAACATATCTTGTGTGAGAGATGCGAATCACTGTAAAGAAAGTGTATATTAGCATGGCTATATTAACATGAAAATAGTCTATGTGTATTGCGTTGAATGTAGATTCTCACTGTCATCCTGGATTTTTCCAAAAAGCTTCCGATGTTTCCAAATTCAGGGGAACCTTCCATTACCTTAGCAGTGAGTGTGAACTGAAACTTTGTCTTTGCCGGCCGCATTAGCCTGGTTTCTTCCTAAAATCTCTCCTTCTTCTGAATTTATTATTAAAGAACTAAATGACACTGAATGGGTTTGAGTCTTTTATAGAGTATATGCATAAACACCAAACTGTGCTGTTGTCACCATGACATGATGGTGATATACGTATATACTGATATCACTCAGTAAAAGAAAATACTTTGACTGGCTAATCTTTTTCATTGGCCAATCAATATTCAAGACCTGTTAAGCTTAAGATTGTGGTCTGTGGTCACCAGCATCTTTTTAGTGCATCTCTCTCAGTAAAAAAATGTAGGTGTCATTTTATTAACTAAGAAAATATAATCTTTAGTATCTCCCTGGTAAGAATGGAAATAAACATACACAATCAACTACATGACCCTGACACATTATAAAATATGGAGATTAAAGATTTTCTTTTACTTTTTCTAGTGTGTGTAGAATCTAAATAGAAAAATCTATTACTATCATTTGTAGTCAGACCCACTACACAAGTGTAGACCCTGTCTACAAGACTGCATCTTTTCCTACATTGGCACCATTAACTCATCAAAAACACATTGACATCAAAGACAATCGGTAGTTCACATAAAACAAAAACTATGCCCAAGGTGTTTCACACCCCCAAACAACATATTTAAAGAGGAAGCATAAATCTCTTATATTC
This sequence comes from Jordanella pulchra, assembly GCA_034780135.1. NCBI lineage: Eukaryota > Metazoa > Chordata > Actinopteri > Cyprinodontiformes > Cyprinodontidae > Jordanella > Jordanella pulchra. The sequence goes on along the minus strand of JAUZNJ010118224.1, from coordinate 38,452 downwards.
ACTCTGGAAGCAAGAGTCCCATCAGCATACTTGTTCTTTGCCAAAGGAGAGGAGAAGAAACAGAGTTAAAATGAAATGAAGTCGAGTGTCATAAAAAGCACAAAAAAACACAATGACATGATTGTTTTGAGATAAAGAGAAACTAAACTCTCACCCAGAACTTTGAATAAAGGAACATGTAAACATGAGGAAAGTAAAAAGATAATGCAAAGCAGAGAAAGTGCTTATGAAGAAAAGAAGCAAAATTATTCATCGAGAAGAAAACATCAGCCAATGACAGTTATTATCTATACAAGTGTAGCATGACAAGTAGAGAGGTGAGAACAAGCACCAGTGGGCAACACAACCCACACGACTATGTACAAGGAGTCAGGGTGAAAACAGTGAGAAAAAACATGAACAGAATCACAAAGAGATGGTTTAAGTAACAGAAAATGAAAAAAAGGAAAAAACAGAGATGAAAAGGGCTAAATAAAAAAAAAACTCAAGAAACTTCTAAACTGGCAATGATAAAAGAAAACGAACAAGGTTAAGGTGTCTGGATGAGAGTTGAGTTGAGTTACACAGAAAAAGCTCATCCTCCAGGAATTATGTTTCCTCTGAGTGTTTAACAAGCTCCCTGAATCAGTGTCATATCAACTCAAATCAAACCTCGTCTAGTCAACTCATGTATTGTCCGCAGCCCTGAGTTGGTTAATAGGAGCAGCCTGTGTGTATGTATCAAAGTACACGTGGAGTTTACATCTGAGGATATTGTTTGCGTTTAGGGAGTGTTTTTCCTCTGTAACACATTCCCTTTCCTTTAGTGAACGTAAATATCTGAAACAGTTTGAATGCATGAAACCAGATGTGTTTGTATCTGACTGTGTGGACGACACTTACTGAGATGTCTCCCCAGAACTTGGTCACATCATAGTCGTTGATACGGAGGAACTCAGTGAACCAGCTGATGGACCGCTTACTACCTTTGTCCACCGTCTCATCTCGCTCAAAGTTTTCATTGTGTTTGTTGACAGAGTAGTTTGTCAGATGCATGTAAAGCTGGCTCTGGAGAAGAAAGGCACAGGAGCAAACATAGGAACATATTTTTGCATTGAAATTATATGAAATGCACATGTTTCTATTTCTATAACTACTTAGTGTGGTTTGGTGACACTTTTGTTTACATTTTATAAATAAAAACCTGAAAAGTGAAGCATGAATTTGTATTGAAGTCTATAGAATCAATCTAATATATTCACCCCCAGTATAAATATCACTAATATGTGAAAATCTCCAGAGAGAGACCTAAACTTTTTGCCTGACATGCAGAAGGTTGTATGTAGCAGAACACCATCATGTTGGGACAATCCTGGAAAAAGGCCTAAGGGTGCAGTCTGGCAGTAACCCTTTCTTTTACAATCAACATTAGTTAGAATGGCACAGTTTAAGTTTAGCCCTAAAACAATTCAGAATTGTCTTTTAGAAATCCTTTGAATCCATCCTGTATGGGCTTAAGCTATAATAAAAGAAGAAAAAACAGATGTTCACAAGATTAGCTCTACCTCATTAGTCTATTGACCAAGCAGGGTAAACACAAACCTACATTTTTTTTTTTATTTTACTTGTAAAGAAATCCAAACCTAGACATCATTTTACATCTTGTTCATAATTTAGACTACTTTGCATTTGTCTGTCAAATAATATGCATAATAGAAAACATGAAACAGTTTACTTTGCTTCAGAAATGTTTCCATTTTCCTTCTTCCTCCCTGATGCTTTGCCTATAAATCCATGCTATGCTGCATACCTGAAAAATGATTTTGTCTAAGTTTATCTCCAAGCAACCTTCGCACAACTCCACCAATTATCAAAATTCCAAATGACGTTTCAGATCTAATGTCTAACAACTTTTTAAACAATCCCATTTATTTGATTGAAACAGCTTTCAAAATATCCATTATAGTTTGGATTGGAACAATAAACAACACAGTAAACTCTACTGAAGCTACAAGCATTCAGTAGGAACAGAGTAAACAATTTGTTCTCATGGGCTGTGCATCACTGAAAGGGATGACGACAACTATCCGCCCTATAACTGTTGTTCTACCCCTGTCCTTACAAGCTATCCCTCAACCTCAAAGACAACACATCCTTGTCCCTATCCAACAAAGACTAACGCCATGCCTGCAGGCCAATGCAGCCCCGGATGGTTCTCTGGAGGCCACTCTCCGAGGAATTGAGCATCCATCTCCATGATGCCGCTCACTCCATCATGTGTCATTCACAGAGACAATACAAGCCCGTGTCTTAGTAGGAACCCTGGATCTCTATACATGTGTGAGTGTACGCTTAACACAAGCACGTATCTTGCTTGGATAGAAGCTGTGAGCATGTGAGCGTATACATGCCCTTTATCTGCAACAGTCTGTGCTTCAGCAGCTGCAGAACCTCAAGGCAAATATGAATGGGTTGATATCACAGAAAACATCTGGCAGGAAGACATTTTTGCTCAGCTGCATGTTTACAGTCTGTCTACACATTCTGTGCATGTGTAGGAAAAAAATCTCAGCTTTGACCTTAAATTATCTGCATCTGTACCCTTCTGAGTGTTTATAAGAGTAAATACCAAGCAGTTATTTTTAGGTTACATTTTTTGTGTTTTTTTGTGTCTATTATTATGTCACAGAGTAAAAAAATAAATGTAGCTTCAGTATTCATAGCTCTGATGTAGACGTGTATTCTGGTACTTTAAAGAGGGATCACTGTGCTGCTATCAGTTAAAAGCAATGTGTCTATGACTGTGTGGGTGTATGCATTTTCAAATCTGCTTGCACAAAAATGGCCCCACAAATAAAGGCTATAACACAAAAATCCTCTGACTCACCAGGTTGGCCTCGTTGGGTGAGTGGTACTTCTCGGTGCCCATGCGGACCAAGCCGTCGTTGTACAGGAAAATGCGAAGCGGGTCACAGGAAGTGACCAGGATGTAGATGCGCAGGTCAAATTTGTAGCCCTCCATCAGAAAGGGCTTGTCCAGATACTCCTGAACAATAAAGTGTTCCTGGGCTGGCAGCTTCTCACAGTTACGGATAAGCGAGATCCTGGATCGAGAGAGGCTTTATTAATCCTTGGGGGGCATATTATGGTGGCATAATAAAAAATGGCATGGTGAAGATAATTAAAAAATGACAGATGGAAGGATAGTAGTGACTATGAATATGAATGATGACACTGGTGCTCTCTTATGTGCATATTGAAGTCAGAAAATTGGGGCAAACAAGATACAGATTTGAGATGTTTCATTACAATATTTCATCTGAAAGTCATCTAAAAGAGTTGAGGGACGTATTTCTGATGTGCACCCCCACCCCACCCCAATCCCCCACCCTGCCCGTTCTTCTGATGCTATCTGTCTTTACGTCCAAAGATTAACTTTGGCCTGCAGTTTCCTCTGCTCAGGAAATGGATAATAACCATAAATTATACACACCATAGATGCGATCATGGGGAGAGGATATTAAAAATACACCCATACCATGCAGGGAATGATTTTTAAAACTCAAAATAAAGAATTTAAGGCTGGTGTCCATGTGAAACAAATCTACAATATATTTTTTTAAAAAAAAGATAAGCTTCAAGTTGGCCTTAAGCAAGAAAGCGTTGCTTTCTTTGGAGCAATTAAATGACCAGAATGTTTGTGGCGCATTTCTTTACTGCTGATCTTCCAAATGTAGAAAAAAATACTACAGTCTGAATGATGGTTCATCTCAGCCATTCTCATGAGCATCTGGAGAACATTGAGTTTTCTTCAAAGAAAAATTCCTTTTCTTTCACCACAGCAAAGTACGTCAGCTGCTCTCTGGGACTTCAACCTGTGTGCAGGTTAATATGAGCCGACACCGCTCCGTTTCAAGCTCGACTCTGATTCATTTGCTTTGGCCTCATGTCACTGGCACTCAAGTCTTATAATATGCAGGTCGTTTCTAACATGAGTAAAGAACGAGTTGCGTTATGTTGTGGACATTCATGTGGTTGTGCAGTTTTTTCCTTTTAGTGTGGGTGAGTGTAGTGTTTTTTGTGCAGAGAGAGGGTGTGGGGTCATTTTCTGAACAATCTTCCACTATGTACGAGCTTTGCAACTGACCTATCTCACCCATCACTCATAGTTAGGACTGACTTAATCTAAATTGGTTGCATGAGCAGCCTGGCAGGCTCCGTTGTACACATGCAAGTAGTGACACGGCACACAAAACATAGGACTGATCCAAGATGTGTGGACCTGACTGTTACAGCCTGAGGTTTAGATATTTATAGCGTAGCAACATGACTCTGCTTTCTGTAATGACAGGCAGAACATAAAGTGTTAAGAAACTATCCAGCCTATGCCGTAGAAATGCACTGGGAAACATGCTTGATTCTGATCATTTTCTGCTTAGATTAACACTGGCCCGTCAGAACCTCAGAAATCAATCAACAAATAAAACTTTTCAGTGTGGATTTTTTTAAGAAGGGAAATAAAGACAAATTTAGCTATTTTAAAATTTGCTAAGGTGTTTAACAGTCAGATGAACATAGAAAAAGTGCATGAAGTATTTCAGAGTAAATATATCACATCAAGTTGATTCGAGTTGAGAGAGATTAGGGACTGGATTACAGCTCTTTGAAGAAAGGGTTTTTTTTGGTAGACAGCTGGGAGCAACTCATTCAGTCATGGAAACAATCACAGACAGAAACAATTTGTCTAAATTTGGATTAAAACCATTTACAGTAAAAGTCAATATGACACTGCTTTACTGTGTTTGCCCATCAAAAAACTGCCTGCAGATGCTTCTAGGAGTCTTTAGCTCAAACTGATGTGAAGTTATTAACTTTAAATGAAGCAAGGCCCCTAGATTGCAATAACTATGCACATGTGGATAATTAAAATGTCCACACAGCATCTTTTTCCAGTCTGACGTCTCACACAACAGGTGTGTGCTTATGTAAAACTCAAAAAGAAATAAATAGAAAAGGAATAACCTTTTGTTCAATGTGGTTCCCATTAATTGTATTAAGAAGCTTGTCAAAAGATTCAGTTTAGATACAGTTAGGCTTCTCTGTTTTACCCCTTAGAGTTTTTCAATTATGTCTGCCATCAAACAGGCTGGACTGAAACCTTTTGGAAATCCAAACTTTAAGTTAACACTCTTTGGTCCATAGAGTGGTACTATGTGATGAGCCGACATGTACAAGAAAAGCAAGAAAAGCATTTGGCTCCCCCCCGAGTTGTAAACTGTTGAAAGATCTGTCTCACCCCAACCACCCACTACCCTAACCCACCCCACTAATAATTAGCAATTACCACTGTCTGTTGTAGGATCAGTTAGACCAGTGGTTCACAATCTTTTCCTGCTGGGCCTCCTTTTGGTTTACAAGAAAATTCTCACCCCACCCCTTGTACACCACACACACAAACACACACACAAACACAAACAAAGAAAAATCTGCTCCAGTGAATTACATACTGCCATAAAATAAACTACAATCATCTTTAAAAAAAATAACTGCTACATTTTAATTTTAATTATCACATTTGTAACTGTTTATTTTAGTGTGTAAAAGAATTTAACATTGTTATTAATATTTATATATATTTAACTCCTCCTGAAATGGGTCATTTATTCATTATGCAATGACAGCAGCCTATCAATTGATTTATTTACACTTTATTCCTATAAAGCTAAAAAAATATATATTTAAAAACCTAAATATAACAGAATAAAAACATTTCATTCACTTTTTAATGGAGAAATGACAAACTTAATTTGTCCCCCAAATCAAAAATTTAGAAGATCCCTCCTTTGCTTGTAGAAGTACCTTCATCAGTTCTTACTGCTGCCAACTTAGAAACTGCTCCCCCTATAAATGACCACTTCACTGACCCGCTTATCACAGTGCTTGAATGAAAAAGAGCAGGAGGGAAGTTGTTACGGGCCTGACCGACGATGTAAGGCACCCTCTTAGCTGGCTGACAGCAGGCTGACTGATGAGGACAGGGTTAACAGCGTTAGTTAGTGGAGCTGAAGTAGCTGAGGAAAAGACGGCATGATTGATGAGCCGAGGTGTCAGATAATCACAGCCCACTCTCCCCCTGCCTATTTAATATGACACTGGAGGGGAGCTTGCCTTTTTAAGCTTCGCATGCGCTTTTATTTTGTTTCTCCTTATAACAAGCTAGGCTTCAGACATAAACAATAACTTCATTTAGTTGGCCGACAGAAAAATAAATTACAGGGGGTAGATATAACTTAATTTCCTGCCGCGTCACACCACAGGGAAAAAAAAAGAGAGAAAAATCTAATTTTGTGAGCCGCCTGCCACTGAGTGGCCGAGCTAAACTCATCATCTTTCATATTCTTAATGTATTGCAATAATTCAGCCTTTATTCTTTAATAAATAAGGGCTTAGTGCAAGCATGGAGTTATAAGTAATGCTCACATTATACCAGAAAGGACAAATTCAAAGAGAACTAGAGGGAGAGGTGGGGCACACAGAGCTATTTGTACTTCAATATCCCCACCTATTGGTGCAAGTGATGAAGTCAACCCAATATATTTCCTCATGCACACTCATCTCAGCGATCAGATTTTCAAAGAACAGAACGTGAAAGAGAAAGCTTAATAAATATTTTGCTACTTGAACTCTTTCTGGGTTTCTCAAGACAGCTAAAACCTAAAAGTTTCTTCTAAAGAGGTTCATCCTTCAGCTAAAATTAATTCTCTTTTAGTTTAAAATTTATCTCATGAAACCAAATTATTTACAAAAACTTTAATTTTTTACTTTTTTGTCTGTAGTCTTCACATCTTCTTTATTAATAATTGCTTTTCCTCAGGAAGAATAACTAGAATTCATGGGAAAAAATTGATCAAAAGGAATTTAGACTCTTTGTACCAATGACAGCTTTTAGATTAAAAACCAATTTACATTCATCCATTCTAAGCCATTTACAATGCGGTGAACATTGAAGTGTCTCAGTGTTCCTTTCCTACAGTAAACTTCCTAACTTCCCTAAGAATGTTTTGATTCTTCTCATTTCTCTTCAGTCAGTGGAAACCCCTAGAAAAGCCCACATAGCCAGATCTCATCCTACTCCTCTAATTCTTTTTAAATTGAGAGAGCTTTGTGATCAATATCAAAGTCCCCATCACTTAAAGCAAAGATCAAACGCTTACCGAGCCTTATAATGTTCAGTTTTTATTGGCAATGCTTGTGGGAAGATGATGTAACCTGTTCAGTTTCGAGGACATATAAAGGCGTGATTTTCAAGTGAAATCATCTTATTATTGAATATGAAGTGCCTTTTAAATGTAATCATATGCATTCTTTTTCGCATTGCATCACCATTACAACCATAGACTACATTTGTGTTTTTGGCAATAGACCAACGAAAAGCAATGCATAGTTGTTAGGGAGGATAACTATAGGTTGTTTCGCTCCTCAAACCTGGTCTTTTTGGAAGAGTTGGAAGAACAGAGCAATAAGAAGTTTGCCAAGAGCCATTCAAGAAACACGGCTCTTGTTTGATACCACACTAAAACTGAACAGTTTGGCCAACGTGCAAAATGTTCCATGTGGAGGAAAATGAATGCTTCACATCGCCCTGAAGACATCATCTACGACATGAAGCATGGTGGTGACAGCATCTTGCTGAGGAGCGACTGGGGCAAGGAAGCTGATCATGACTGAAAAATGGACTCAGCTTACAACCCTTAGCATACAGAAAGAGCTACAATTTAAAGGTTCAAAGTAAATTAATTTGTTAAAACGACCAAATCAAAGCCAAGATGTTAATCAAATTGAAAATTTGCAGAAAGACTTTAGATTTCCATTTTTTTCTCTTTCCAATTTAAATCAGCTTGAACAATTTAGAGAGAAAAATGTGCGCAAAGACTATTCCCTCAATCAGTAAGGGTGATTAAGAAATACCCATCTATCCTTTTCTCTCTATCAAAGGGCCACCTTCAGTATGCAAATCAAATAAAATACCCCCCCCCCCCCTTAACTTGTAAGATTCAATAAATCCCACATTACTAAACCCTTTATTATAAGTTATTATATTACTATATTTTGCCCTCCTAAAAAAAGCTGGGCGCAAGAGAAGCTTCAAAAGACCAGTTTTTCTATTCAGGGAAAATGGACAAATGCTTAAAGACTTCCTTTCTCAGAATGCCAAAATCCAGGATGAAAATTCTCACATCACAACCTGAGCTTGCTTCTCACCCCATGGGAGTGAAAGTATGAAATATGCATTCAGGTACTACATTCAGCCCATCGTTTGATAAAGAGGTGCTATTGAAAGGCCGTGTTCCCCTGCAGCAGCCATCTTTGTCCATTTTCTAGTCTGACTGCCCTTTGCTGATGGTGCCTCATAACGGAATCCAATAATCACATGCAGAGACCTTGAGGGGAGGAACTACAGTAGTTGCCAGAGACCATGAGCATTTGTGTGTGGCCCCCACTGGCAGTGATAACCACTGATTTATGGCCGGGGTGACCATCGAGGACAATGAAGCCCCACAATGAGATTCGCCACACCCTCTCAGCTCTAATACTCAATCTGTTACCAGCCGTTCTCAATTTCCATAGACACCCATGCCAGGGTCACAAACCCCTTATTGCTTTGTTTTGGTTGTGCTTGTCCTCTATTTGCTCTGCTGCTAATTTACTCCCCCCTCCCTTTCCTTTCCCTCCTCTACTTTTACCCTTGCTCTCTCGGTCAGTCCTGGAGTCGATATGTATAGATTACTCGAGGAGACTTGCTATAGCCACTGACATACCCATGACCCATGGCTCCATTGGCAGGTTTGACAATAAAGGTCTTCTGCTTGCGTTTTCTGCGCAGCTCTTTGACATAGTTCTGGAACTGAGTGTATTCGGCCGGGAAGATCCAGGTTTTGGGTATGAAGCTGTACTCCTGAGGCTGGCACTTGATCATTCTGCAAGGAAGAAAAGATGAAGTGTGCAAGTATACTTTTCTCCAAGAAGCAATAACTTATCCTTTTAGAATAATCTGCCAGTTAAGTCTGGCACTTTTGGGATTTTCTTCTTTTTTTTTTTTTCTTTTCCAAATTAAAAAAATGAATGTTGTGCTCTCAAAGTGGACCTGACCATTTGCTTTGAAATGTGAAGTGCTACAAGTACCCAGCTGTAACTTCTTAAAATACCAGCAGGCTGTCGGATGCTTGCGTTGCTTCTCTGTAACGGATCCAAAGCAGTCAGATGCGCATATTAAAGAGGGACCAAAAAAACTCACTTGGACATGTTTCTTGCGAGGCAGTCTTTCCGGCAGATTTCGCCCATGCCAGGGAAATGGTTAATTCTCTGCAGAGGGACAGGCAGACATAATAATGTTGTTAGGGCCATTAAGCCACTCAATTCCACCCCCACCCCTTCATAAAAAAGAGCACATTAAAGGCAGCAACCTGAAGTGAGCTTACAATGTTCTGACATTTATGCCCAATTACAGACTCAAAACAAAAAGGTGACGCTGAGACCTTTCTCAACCCTTATTTAGTTTACCATGTTTTTTTTTTAATACTTTAAAGGTTGGGGAGGGAAGAGGGGCGAAAAAATACGATCAATCTCTACTCAGAGGGGCCAAGGTAATTGGTTCTGCATCGCAAGCTCCTGCGGTGACAGTTGAATGAATTGCTTTGAATGTGCCGAAAGGGGGTGGATGTAAAGAAAAAAAAAAAAAAAACTCAGAGTTTTCTGTATTCTTTGACCAAATGAGCCTGAACAGGGGTGGTAATTAGGCTTGTAGGAACTGAAAATCTGACAGTGAACTCTCAAAGTACATCACCAAAATGGAAAAAAAAAATGGGAGAATTTTACAATAAGGGGGAAATAAAGAGGTAAAAAAATATATAATACAGAGTGCAAAAGAAATGATCATTATCCAAATGAGACAGATGTAATTAAAGATTCGGGAGAGACTGTACAATTATCCCAGTGCCGCAAGACTACATGGCATGTAAGCGCAAATCAAAGCCAATTGTTGAGGGAGTTTCACTTTTCTTCTGAGATTTAGGCTCATGAGCGTCACGCTACCATGAAGAAACAAACCAAAAAAGAAAGGCAAAGCATCTGTTCAATGGGAAACATTCGCAGTATTGCAACAGATAAAGCAGCTAAAGTATTTGCAATAGTCCATCTTCTTCGCTGAACTCTTAGTGCCCCTATCTTAACAAGGCTTCTTGACTAGCTTGTGATTTAATCGATCATTAGTGGCCAGTCTAATCAAATAAGCATTCAGGAAGACGGATAGCTAATACTCACAGCTACGGGAGGGCAGCCAAGTTCATTGAGCAAGTTTGGGGGGGGGGGGGTCAAACAGAGGTAAAATCACTCTCAGACCAAGGAGGAAAACTCAAAGCAACCCTCGTTGTTAAGACCCATCTTATCAACATCACTAGTGGCATCTGAAAGCTGCCGAGGCAGACCCAGTTGTGCACAGCGTGTCAGTCTACCTGTCAATCTCTGTACAGCCTCTGTTGAAGATTTTCACTATGTCCATGCTTTTTTCATACCGGTTATCTCCATCTCTTACCACTCTGTGCCTTAGGAACAGCAAATGGGAATTCCCTCTCCTGTTTTTTCTCTTTTATTTATGATCATTGTAATAAATGTCACAATTCTCTATTAGTTTTATAGATAAATATCCATGTTTGACTGTATATGTTTTTAATATGTCTATTATCCGCTGTTTTTATTATCTACTGAGGACCTTTTTTTCTTACCTCTTTATTTTCTGATGCCTTGACAAGTATTAATGATGATAAAATTATTTTCAAAGGTATAGACATTCAACAAGTTATACAGTATAGTGCCTTTTAAAAAGTGTTCACAATTCTTTTACAAATAATAGTCAGAAAAGTTTTGCTATACATACTTTATTTTCCCATTTTAATTGAATACCTATACATGAAATCGAGTACAACTAAATACTTTTTGAAGTCACCTAATCAGTACAAGAATTCAGTTTATCCAAAATGTACTAACAGCTGTTCTGTGGTATGAATACAGTTGTTTTGTGAAGGCTTTAGAGGTTTAAACGAAATTAGATAGGTAGCCAAAAGGCTTCATGGTAACCCTTTAGGAGCACAAATCCACAATTCGTTTAGAAGACTCCATTACACATTACACAACCCATTTGGAAGAATGGCAAGAAGACAGTCATTGTTGAAATGGAAGGAGATGAGACGGAGATGGAGGTTCACCTTCCGGAAGGATAGCAGCACTAGTCGTAAAACCAATGCCTCAAAACTTCTAGAATGGCCCAAAGTTCAGGCCTACATCGATTTAAAAAACTGTAAAGTGAATAGATAATTGCTGTACAGTCGGATTAAGCCTGTTATCTTGCATGCAAGATGAATCGTCCTAAGATTTGTGAATTCACAAACTCCTGAAAATTCCAGAAGCCAATAAATGCATTAGCCACAAATACAGATAAGTTTAAAGAAACGAAATGCAGCGACAAGTACGACGTAAACCAGAACCAGCAGGCTGAAGCAAAACAAACATGGCTGCACCATTGGACGTACCTGTAGGCTCTGCTATTCAGACTGTTTTAGCTGGAATACTATCTCTTTTTTGAAAAATAAGAAAAACAACATGATTTGTGTTTTTATGGATGGGAAAGATGTTTGCACTCCTGACCAGACTTGGTAAGAGTTTAATTAATCAGTTAACAAATTACACTGAAGATTTGTCCTTTTAAGTGACAAAATGTAAAAAATGTTCAGAAGGTTTAAGTATGTTTGTAAAGCACTGTAACCCTCACCAAAAACAATATAGTACTTTACCATTCTGTCAGACTTACTTTATTGTTGATGTACAGTTTTGCCCGTGAATAAAATAAATTATCACATAAATTTATGGCATTTCAGGAAATCATTACCTGCACTGGCAGTGGTTTTATATACAAGAATGTTTATGTTAGATTAAAGTGACAGGTCCAACGCCTGCTGACATATTTGATCCACTTGAAACATGGGCTGCAAAATGAAATGTAAACATAAGCAGCCAGAGAAACTGATGGGAAGGTAATTCTGTTTAAAATCAATAAAACACACTTTGCTTGAATCGCTCCAAGTTTTTTGTTTCCATGCTATATCATCTTTGCATGATTAAGTTACTCTGGCTGTGTATGCTTACCTCAGTCGTTTTTCCAACATATGTTTTACATGAAATAACTTTTGCAACAAAATTGCAGACCAATCAGCAATAAATAATCTTAAACAACTAGTATCTAAGGCAGGGATGGAAAGTGAGGAAAAAATGGCTCTTTCAGCAGCTAATCGGCACAGGGCTGCAACTTCTCCTTTTTAGATAGTGTCTACATTGTGAAAATCAGTTTTATGGTCTTGAGAGGTCTCAGACTTTGTTCAGCCTTCGGAAGTGGTGTAATATGGCAGCACCAAGAAATGGGCGGCACCGAGATAGAGAGAGGAAGCTTCACTTTGATGGCAAGCAGGGGTTCTTCTTTTTAGGGCTAGAAGAAAACAACTTTATTTTACAGCAAATTCATAAACACAGAGTTCTAAAGGGATTATTTCATCATATATTTGTTTATAAGTGACTTTGAAAGGTTAAAAAAGCATCATATGGGACCTTTAAAGAATAGTATAAAATGGTCTCTAGAGCAAAAGGATCTGATGTACATTGCTATTTATGCACAATTTAAGATTTTATTTCTAAAAATATTAAAATTGAGCCTTTTAAGATGAATACAGTAGAGTAAAAGTATTTTTATTTTGTTAGATGCTTGTTTTTTTATCTTTCTTATGTATTTGATTTTTATACAATAGTAACTAGAGTGAGTAACATCAAATATCTTTTACTCCACGTCAGACCTGGCAACCCTCATTCATTAGACTTAGCTAAGTACAGCAAATATTTACTCGACCAACAAAATAGAAAAGACCTAAAAAAATTAAGAACTTGAACACTTCAATTTGTTTAACCTTTTTTTGGATTTTTAATGATTTGCTCTCATGGACTTTGTTCCATTCAAATATTGCATTTTTTTTACTGTTGAGTGGGTGAAAAGAACATAATCAACATTAAGTAATTTATTATTTTCTTCAGCTTGCTGATTTTGGCCCAGTACTGAAAACGTTTGGACAACACAGAGCTAAAGTAAAAGTGACAGAAGTATGTAGTTTTACTGTTAAAGAACGTAGACTCAGGAAAAAATTTTTACAGATGATATGAGTTTCTCATATACCTCCCTCTATGGTCTAAATCCAACCCAAAGGCAAATTAGGTCTGTTTGCAAAATTGTAAGTTGTTTATATGCTTCCAATAAACAAATAAAAATACCGGTTTATATAAACTAACATTATCCAAAACCAGCCAAAAATATCATCCTGTAATCTAACAATTAATATTGAGCAGGAGTGATCTCAACCACACCTGGTGTAACCAGTCAGAGGGGTTATTAGTTGTGGTAGGTGTGCCTGAGAAAAACCATAACCCAGAACTGCTGACATTTTGTTCCACTTAAAAAACATGGAACCGTTGCAACAGGATGTGGGAGAACGAGGAAACTTCCAACAGTGAGGCTTGGTGGGATTTGAAAAAGGTAGAGGCAACATGCAGACAGAACAATTTTTATTTCTGTTCATGGGGAGCATGATAAGGTATGTTAGGTGACTGCATAAGTTATGCAGCAGAGCCTGGGAGCAAAAAAACAAGAAATAAAATGAGGGGGCTGTATAATAAGAAATCATAATTAATAGCAAGATTTTATGTTGAATCTTAAGATTTTGCTTTGGTTTATCTATTTATTCCAAACAGCAGCTTGCTAGTATATTTCCCCCTTATAACAGTGGCATGTATTTGCATGTCCTCAGAAGCAGTAACATACAAACACCTCCTGGGACGGTTGTTGGCTAATGAGGTCGGAGCAACCTGCAGCCAACAGCTGAATACAGAGAATGGTGCAATGTTTTCTGCTGTGCTCCTAATGATTAGCGACCATTAATAATGTGTAGCAACACTGTTAAAACACTTCCAAAACCAAATTCAGATTACCACGAAATGAAAAGACATGTTTCCAAAGCAGACTGGAACCTAAATAACGCTTTAAACTAAAAAAACTCAGGGGTGAAGAAAGGTAAAGCTTGGAATTAGCTATTATATTTCATACTTCATATTTAGTTTCCAAGTTATAAAAAGTCAGTTGAGTTAAAACTTCAATTTAGAATCTGTGGGATGGGAAGTTATGCAAACAAATGGTTAATTTCCAGCTTTCAGTTGATGAATCATTAATATATATATAACTAAAATGGAGCCAAATATTCAATATTTTCTTATTCACAAATACATTGTAATCTTGAGTATATTAAAAACAAACTAATTCTTTGAGCTCACCAGTTGTTTTGAACCATTAAAAATTGAACAAGTTATGTCTACCTGATAGTTCCTGAGCTCAGCAATTTTCTCATGCTGCACTACTGAGTCATTCCAGATGAGGTTGGCAGTCTCATCATCATCCCGTGCTTTGATGAAGCCCATGTCCCAGATGGCTATGCGTACTGTAAAACATTAAAAACACATTAATTTCTATTCCAAAAGGGAAATACCTCAATGAGCTACAAAGCCTCAACAATGGACATATTGATTGACTTGCAAAAGTGTGCAAAAGTATCAAATCTCTTGAACTTTTTTACCATCTTAACAGATTTACAACCAGAAACTCATAGACCAACACAAAGAAGTGCATAACAGAGAAAATGAATGATGTCATTTTTCAATAGATGTAGACATCCAAAACTTAGCTGGGCTCTAATATGACCAGATGTTTTGTGGACAGATGTAGTTTGGAGGTGATTACAAATGCAAGGCACACTTGATAGGTTTTACATAAAAAAAAAAAAGTTATATGCATCTGTTTTGTTTCCTTTCACTACTTTTCCTTACTTTCTATTATTTTATGATATTTAATCCAAATAAAATACATTGAGGTTTATCTATTTTAATTGATAAAATGGGACAAAGTTGTAAGATTTTTGAAAACTTTTGAATGTCTGTGTATATTTAGGCCTGCCACTTAAAAACTGACCAGCCATGCTCTGCAGAGCGAGGAAGCTGAAAGTTATGGATGCAAAATAAGAACATGATATCACCTGGACCCATAAATCCTAAGCCTAACCAAGCGTCACAGATCAATATTTCACTCATACCTTTTATGAGGCCTAAATGTTGCTGTGTATTCATATAAAGATGAATCTGGGGAAGTTAAGGATCAAAAAAAAAAAAACTCACAGCAATATTTACTATTCATGGAACGGCAGCACGGCAGCAAAGTGTAATGTCTCTCTTGAAAAAGATAAATTAATTGACTGTAATGCATTCAAATCCCACCGGAAACCATATAGTATGAGAGATAGGTGGCAACCCACTTGGACATTAATCCTACAAGGATTCATTATTCAGCAGTTAATGAAAAATTCATATGCCCTAACAAAACAACATATTAATTAATTTCTTGAAAGCTTCTCCAAACCTGGAGAAGTCTTGCCTAATGTTGCGTGATGGCACTTGAATGGGGAAATAGATGTTTCCAATGTGACCTCATCCATCTGTTAATGTCAGCAGAGACTAACTGCGTAATGCTAACTGGAACAGGGAGATTTACATCAAAGCAGACATATGCTTACAGTTAGCAGGAAGGTCCTGGAGTACAGGAGGGCTGTAATTGATCCTTTCTTGCGCTTCTTGCCAAACCAGCATTTGAAATGCTTCAGCTTACAGACACCTACTTAGTGGGCCCAACGCAGACTCCGAACCCCATTTTCTCCCACCATAAAACTTTACCTGGGATATTATCGGCTCTCTAAAAAATAGGTAAAACAGGTGCAGGAACACTGCAAAAACAAGCCATCCATCTGGGCTGTGGTGTTAATCCTCCCTCAAAATAGGCATGAACTACCCTCAGAATGGCCACTGTGAGGGTCTCGTCACAGCTAGATGACTGACTCACAGCTGGAGTCCCATCTACCGACAGGATCCCAACTGCCTCCGTCTTCTACATGCTGCTGCTGACTCCTTACTTTCAGAGGCTGTAGTTCACCCCTGAGAACTCCGCTGCCGTACAATATATTGAACCTTAGAGGAGTGCTTACACTGCTCTTTTAGCTAACCTCAACAGAAAAAAAAACAGCAACCCGCCACCAAGCTAAATTAGCACACAGCAGATTTATGTAAAGTATATACATCTGAACTGTCTCTGCGTGAGCTGTTTAGCTCACCTGCGACTGTTTATGTGTAATTTGAGACGAAAAAGCTAACTCTTGAAAAACAAAATTCTGCCTCGGCAGATTTTGTAGTTAAGGCTACATTAGATTCAGATGGGCTGCCTTTTTTCAGAACTTACTAAGAAACAGGAAGAAACTGGCTTTTAAATCCCTAACTCTTTGCATTTTTTGTGAAAAAGGAAAAAAAACTCACAAGCTGAATGATTTTTTTTTAACATCATGATAGAAAAAAAAAACAAATACTCCATAAAACAGTTTGCAGTTTTTCTTCTCACGAGTGATTTAAGGTTGTCTATTGATAATAAATCATGGAGTTCAGAAGGTTCCAACTCTGCTGTTAATACTTATCCAACATTTTAATATTTAAATAATTGAAAAACGCTTAATGCCAAAAACCTATGAAAAACAGAAGATCTTGTTTCATCCTAAAGCCGTAAAAAATTAGCTTTTTTCATTGTAGTATATCAAAATGCATCTCAGTGATTAGTATAAAATAATATGATTTTGGTTGAAAAAAATTGCAGAGATGTATTCAGATTTAAAACAAATGTTAATGTGGATATTTTTTTCCTTTTGTATGTTTATGGAATATTTTCATTTTAAGTATTTCTCTAAATAAATCAAATATTAAAGCTGAAGCTCTGGTAGGTCCTTTAGCCATAAAAATAATGAAAAGTTAACTGGCAGGAAAAAGTATGCTAAAAAAACTACAAATACTAAGGAGGCTAATCCTTTGATAAGATTGTGAACCCCACCCAGAGTTAGAAGGAGAGTCATCAGGCTTTAACTAGACCTAGAATAAAGCATCAAGAGGCACCACTGACAGCAAGCATGTGCAGCGGGTGACCTGTCGTGTTCCTGGTGACAAACCTCTTTTAACAAAACACAATGTCACTCAGAGCTCAAAAGGTCAAAGGGTTTTTTTTTCCTTTTTCATTAGTTTTAGAAAGGTAGAGGAGTTGGGAGGCAAAAAATCCAAGGAGCTAGAGGTCCAGCGTGCAGTGTCCACTGCCATTATTAATCCTGAAGGACCGGGGGGGTCTGCAGGTCTCCTGTATTTTATCAAGTCTGAAATCAAAGCAATACTCTGCAAATAAGTTTTTATGGGCTTAATGCTTCGCTCTGGTTGTGTCCAGATGTTGATTTCATTTTCCAGCATTTGGCAGCTGCACACACTAACTAAGGCTTTAACACTCACCTTAATGCACATGATAATAAGTTAATGTTTATCTGAGGTAACTATTCGTCTAAAACCTCTGCATTCTCACTGGGGTTTTGTCTTTCACAAAAAATAACAACAAAATGCTTCAAACGTATCCCTCTGTGTGTGATATAAATGATATACAACATGTGCTTTTTTTTAAGGTTTTTAATGAAATTACTGGAATAAATTTACATTTTATTAATAACATAAAACAGTTAGATGCAGCTGTATTTAGATTCTTTACTGGACCTATTTTTTCACATAGTGTTTTAATCACTGGAGACAAGGGAATACCTATTTCATATTTGGTGCCGGCGACGTTGGCAGTTATAGTGCCCTTCTTCTTTTTGGTGTGCGCCTTCCTCTTCCCTCTGCTCTGGTAGGAACCCACAGAAGGGCCGTTCACGGGGGACGCTCCTTGATCCTCTGGAGGAGATAACACACAGCATAACTAGATACAAGCACAGCCTGTGCTCCAAAACAGGGAGGGAAGCAAAACTCTAACGTATTTTTCTTGTTCCTGCAGGGGATTTACAGAGTTTTGTTTATGGAGGAAGAATGTAAGTGGATTATTCATCCTGTGTGGTGTAGTTCCATACATCATAATCCTTAAATTACTATGTTCCAGGGTATATATGTGTGTTAGTGTGGGTGTGTGGAAGTGTAGTTAAGTTATGTCACACTGTATGCACAAATCCAGCATAAGCAACTAATACGGTGACCCTGTCAGTTCTAAGAGGAATGAATCTCTCTTACTTACCTCCATCATTAGGAGGGGAGGGCATCTCAGGGGCTGGAGGAGAGAAGGGGTAAGCCAAGCTTTTTGCCAGGCTTGGTGGGCAGACCTCACAAGGTGCTCACAGCACCCCCCTCGAAGTGATTTCTCTCACACGCACTAGTTACTCTTCCCTGTCCTTGGCTGCTTGGATACTGTGGTTCAGAACAGCCCGATGGATCATCTGAGCATCTCCTTAAGGCTCAGGTAACAGTGGTGGGAATGGGTGCAAAGGGGGGGATTCCTCGGGAGGGAGGGGGGGGTTCTGCGCTACCAAGATTTACTTATACTTCCAGGGTAGAAGGGGAGGGAAGGGGAGGAGGGGGAGGGGGGTGGGTTAGCCTATGAAGAAGAAAGAAAAAAAACGTTTATAGGTGAAAATTCTAAATTGCTCTGACCACTCAAAGACAATAATTGCACGGAGCTCAGTTATTCCACACAAAATACTGCAAACTCTATTATTCAGATATTTACTCAAGCAAACTGTTTCCAGCATCACATTGTTTCTTGTGCCTGCTGGGTTTGATAGCATGGCCACAAGGTCACTGGACTCAAACAGATGGTATCTTCACAGTGGTTTATTAAGATGTTACCTCAAGGAAATTGTCATCAGTCAGCAGCCGATTTTCTCTGGTCAGCGAGCGTGTCTAAGAACCTTTTCAGGATAAAATAAGCTAATGTTGCCACTTTATGTCCATGTAACCACAGTTCCTGGTTTTGGTACCATAAGGCGTGGGGGGTTACAGATAAAGGTCTCTCTTTTTTTTTTTTTTCGTCTGTGTTTTCCTTGAAGCCCACATATAAGAACTCATCCTGCAAAGTTCTCTTTCAGATATTTATTCCAGCTTTAAACAACACAACACAAAAGCTGCTTTTATGGCCTCTATTTTCTTATGTTCCAGAATCTATGAGGCAATCGAAAACTTCAGAGCGGTTATGTTTTTTTTGTCCTTCACATGAGCTACTAAATAATTAATTTTCTTACATATAAAAAAAGAGACTATAAGCATAAAATACATAAAGTTCAGTTTTTAGTCTTAGAGTCTTATTTTTCGCATGTAACAAAAAATACAAAAATATGGTGTGTTTTGCTCTGGAAAAGCATTCATATACATTAAATTACTGAGAAGCCGTCCTACAGACAAACACACAGCAGTGCACAGTTGTAAAGGCAAAGTTTCAAGGTTCATATTTTATTCTTTTAATTTCAGAAACTGTGAAAAGCATTTGTGTTCAATAACCGTCAATGATCACTTAAAACAAGTTTTATGGATCTATGGCAAGAATTTTATATCAAGTCCTATTTTTAAAATAACTAAACTCAGTCCTACTGGGTAGAGAGTTTCTGTGGAGAGCAATTTTCAAGCCTTGCCAGAGATTTATAACTGGAGTTTGACTTAAACCTCATTTGGGTCCATTAGAGATCTGATCACTGCATATGTTGATCAAAACCACCCCCCTCCATATTGGCATTTTTCTTCTAACTTTCCCAGAATTACTAATTTACCTTCATCTATTCAACTCAATTCCATTCAACTCTGATTAGTCTTTAATTAACACAGAATGATACTGCCACCATCACATTATAAGGTGGGTATGTTTTTTCAGCTGTTTTTTTTTTCCAATCAACAGTCCTTAGCATAAAATATAAAAAGATATATTTGTTTCCTAACCGGAGCACAATTGTTTTACACATTTGATGTGCTATTTGGCTTGTGGGAAACAGGACTGCTTACAACTTTCCTCTAGCCACTTACAACTACAGTGAGTACATGACTAATATTTGTCCTGTCAAAGAAATCCTCCTCACAAATTGCCTACATCTGTCAAGGCAATATAAATTGTAAAAAGATTAAAAGAGGTATAAGTTGTTTAGTAAGAAAATGTATTGTTATCCTATATTCTTCCACACTGACTATATGCCAGTAAACTTGGCAAATCACATCAAAACTTAGCAAGACGATGATGTAATTATACTGCATTTGTTTCAAGATTTTTTTTCTAGAAAGGGATATGTTTTTTTTTAATATGACTAAAATACAAAAAAGATTATTTAAAGAACAGTATGAATATTAGTACCTACTGCAGTGATGTCCACTTTATAGAATCTATTTTTAAAGCCATTATCTCTGCTTATCTCATATAGACACAACCCATGGGCAATCAGTGCATGTAATGACTATCCAAGTCATCCCATAGGAGCATTTTTTTTATTCCATAAGCCATAAGCCGACAGGAAAAAAAAAACACACGTTAATGACTTTCCATTCAACGTTACACCATAACTAGTTCCCCATGTCCCCAAATCAGCAAATGTTGCCACAATAAAGCTCAATTGCAAAAGAGTAACATGATATATAAAAAAAGACATAAGTAAGATGTATTGTCTTTAAAAAGGGAAACACAAATTGAAAAATAACCTGAAAGAGATGTAAAGAAATGGCAAATAAACTGCTATAAAATCCATAAAACAGCTTAATTAACAAAGAAAGTGTATTGTAATGTAATGCGACGAATTTCATAAGGAGATCAACAGTAGCCTCTAGTGGTGGGAGTTCACTAAGTTGCCTGTTTCCCACCAAACAATATTTACGGTCCACACATCTTGTTTCCAACGGAGGAGGATCGGTGAGCTTAAAAAGATGTGCTCACAAGACAGCTTACAAAGCAACTGCATTGATTCTATCAACAGTCTCTGGACAAATTAGAATGAGAAGACAATCTAATTGTATTGCTTGATCATTCAGTAGTCCTCACTGTCAGCCTATTGGTCTGCCTGTGGTAAGCACAGAACATTGATCCCAACTAGAATGAGATCAGCGCAGAAAGGAGGGGGAGCAACAACAAAGAGCCAGAGTGATAAAGTGAGGCTGGCTGCGCTGCTGACAATCTATCCCCCAACACACACCTCCCAATGGTGTAATGTACAAGCTCTCTGTGCGGGATGCAGGGAACGCGGTCTCTGTAAGACCCTCTGTCCCCTAAAAGAGTCATGTGAGCAAAGACAGATCTGACACAAGCATTACATGTTGATAAAAAAAAGACTAATAGAAATAAATGTTAAATTCACTATATTACAGATTCTTTTTCTGCAACTGGTCATTTTAAATAAAAATTACAAGGAAATAGGGGGAGTCTAACATGTTATATTAACATAAAAAAATCATATGTTGACGGAAATTACAGGTTGTGGTATTCAATGAAAAAACAGACAAAAAATCTGGTTTGGTTCCCTTTGAATAAAAATCTATAATTTAAAGTCTGCAACAGCAACTTTTTTTTTTCATGTACCTTGAAATAGTCACTGAGATCATCATGGATCTCCTTCTGAACCAACTAAGCTGTAGGAATTCAGTGCTAGGTCACATTTTAAATACTTTAGACAATAAAATGTTGTTTTCAATTGTCATCTTCACTTTGATGAATTACAGTCAAACTATGATGTCTGCTATTTACCTAAAATGTGTTTGGATTGTAATGGACAAATCGGATTATAGATTCCTACATAACTATATCTGAATTGAATCCCTTTATGCCTCGAATCAAGATTTATGTTGAATTAGCTCAAAATAAATAAACTGAACTGATTTTTTACCTGTGCTATAGGCTGCACAATTGTACAGTTTGTTGCACTGTTGCCTTGCAGCAAAATGTTTCTGGGTTTCATCCCTGATCTAGGGCCTCTCTGTAGTAGTAGCATTTTCTCCCAGTAGTGTTTGCCTTGCGGTGGACTGGCGACTTGTTCACATAAGCACCACCATCACATGACCTCTGATAGGAAGAATGGATGGACAGATGGATAAAAGGACGGACAGAGGGATGAACGGTTCTCACTTGAACTCTCTTAAAAGTTGGACTTTCAGTGTGGCATTTAGAATAATTGATGTCACGTTTTACAAAGAGTTCATTTATCTCTTCTACATTTAATTATTCTGATTAATTAAGTTTGAATTTTCAAAGTAAAAAAAATGAAAGCAGGGATTAACCTATTTCCAGTAAAATGACACACTTCAGATTTCAGAATGCTAGAAGCAAACCACAGCTTTAACTTTATTGACTCCTACAGTGTAAACCTAGAATCATCTATCGCCCTTTCTAGCACTACACCTTCTTGACCAACAGAGGGAGCCAAAGGACCATTATTGAAAGGTTCAGCTGCAGATCTTCTATCAATGCTTAACTCATGCTGTGTCCTTCTGCCACACAACACAGAAAGGCTTCTTTGTGAAGAGTCAGCTCTTTGTGCTGCTCATACGCATCTCTTTCTGTTTTTTTGGCTTTATTAGACAAACAAATGCTGATCTGTGTGTATGGAAACTACCATACAATTTCCAGACAACTATTTACCACCATCATTTACTACTTATTGTTTTATTCTTTATAAACTATAGATGGTTTTAACCTGAACTTCATTTTAAAAACATTCACTCAAACTAAATAATAGTTTAAGTATCTTCAAATGAATATTACTGAATGTGAGGGAATAGCCAATAGCACTTCTGGTGAAATGCATGTTTATAATATAAGCAAATCCACCAGAAATCTTAAACAGTTATGTGCAAATGTTATCTAAAGAGGTGAAATTTCGACATGACAGCTTGTTTCACACCTATTACACTCGTAACAAAAGCAGTTCCTCCCTGAGGCCCCAGTTTTATCTCATTGGTGATATATATCTTTAAAGCAGTCATCAGAACCCCAAGAAGGCCATAGTAAACATTGCACTTCCATGTTTTAAGCTGAACGTGCAGAATCTATAACTATGGGTTCTTCTTTGTCCATACTGTATGCCAAGCTCTTTCCATCAGAGCATGAGGGAAACGTTTAGGGCTTGTGTAAGCGCTTAAGAGAAGATAATGA